>CANXYC012139552.1:0-13793 GCA_948193065.1 Aleurites moluccanus | reverse complement strand
GGAAGAAAATAAAGCTTGAAATAAATTCTGCATAAATCTTAAGTCTCCAAGGAAAAATCACAGAAATCCAGTTCCTATGTATTTGTGGAATTCTTGGCGGCTGCTAAAGCTCTCCAAAGTTTCGATCTTCTTTTTGAAAGTTTAGGGTACCTATTTATAGCCGAAAGATGTGCTTGACTTCCAAAATACCCTAAAATTCCCTCGAAAATCAGGTCCTGCCTGCTAAAAATCGGGTCTTGATAAACCGGTTAGCGCGTGAATGAATTGTATAAGCGCTAACCGGGTCCTTCTACGAATAACCGGTTCTTCACCTCAAGGTAACTGGGTCACCCGGTTATAGAGTCTGTGACTCGCAGCTTCCTGTGCCAAACTTGCCTATTTTCTTTCCTGCGACTTGGCTAATCTTTGCTTAGCGGTCTGACCCTCCTTGTATCATATTCAAGTCAATTCCTTTTGCCAAATTTCCATCTGCACAAAAACTAAGATTTGGGATGCAATTTATCCTTGTTAGCAATTTATCATCAAACACACAAATTATTCCAGATTTTTGGATAAATTATTCTTAAAACTAAACTCTGCTCCCTAGTAATTAAATTCAACTAAAACTTACATTAACTAGCTATAATGGGTTACAAAGGAATTAAAATAAGTATAAATTATTTAATATTGTCCCTAATTAAATAGATAAAATATCAACCTAACATATGACCCCCAAATAATCACAAATTACTAGTGGTAAGCAGAAACCCTAACACATGGACAATATTGTGCGACTAGTCCCTTCATGCCCCTTTACCAAGTTCGGTTTAATGTATGGACATTATGTTAACTCCACTAAGTTGGCTACACCACACTTAGCCCGAACAATAGTTCCTTATAATCCGAGCATCATTACTAAAATGATTTCCTTAGAGACCATCTCTAAGTACTATCCACTTTGGTTAAAGATTTCAAGTAATTTTCTCATACAAGAGGCCTTAGGTAAAACCCTCCTTCTGACAGGAGTTATGATATCCTTTGTTGGCTACTTAAATATCTACGAGTGTGTTAAACTATACCCAATGTCTAACCTACAAGCAGACCCTTTGGGAGAGCTAGGTATGGAATTAAAATATAGCATCTTCACTTTAGATCACTCTTAAGCATATCAAGTCTAAGGAAATTTGCACATTTCCATGCAGAGACAAGTCATTAACATTGTTTAGATTTCCAAATGGCTATCTCCTGCGATCACTCCGATGCAATTACTGCTCCTAGTAAGCATCGACATGCTATACTCAAACATCTCAATGTTAGCATCTTTATGAGATCAGATGCTTTGATCAAATCAAATAGTATACACATGTGCTAGTCTTTCCAAATCAATAATGTCCATTCTCATTGATTCTATGACCAGGGAAATTTAGGTTAAAACATAATTACACATGATAATAATCTCACTATCATGATCATATCATGAATGCCTTCATGCTATGTTTATACCATGGACTTTATTAAATAGTTATGCAAAATTACTCTAAACAATAATAATTGTTGATTAATAAATAATGCCTTTTTATTGATATATTTCTAAAAACATCATTACAATGATTTTTTTTACAGCACCTATACTAACACACCATATGCCTTTAGGCATAAAGAATGGGTAACAATAAAACAGTGACAAATAACAATGAAGTAAGGATATAGTTTTTATGAAAAACAGTGTCAACAATGGTTAGTAAGTATCATGTCAGTATGGATTCATATCAGTATGTGGAAGTGATAGAGATAGGGCCATTAAAAGTATATCAGTAACCGTGAATTACATAAGGAGAGCCAGGCATTACGACTATGACAAATCCCTTCCTAGTTAGGGTAAATAGCATATAGAGTCCATTGTGCACAATGCTGATAGTATTTACCGATTACCATGTCAGTGCAGTAGCTCTGTCAGGTCCACATTGGCAGTAAACTTTGGTAACAATTCAAATATTCATTGCAATCATTTAGGTATAATGAACAATCAATCGATGATAGTACAATTCAATGAACATATGTCGATTCCATTCTTGATAACAGGGTGGTTATGCAACAATTGGAATTAAAACATAGGGTTTAACATTTGGCATGCATAAAGATTAAAGTATTATGATGCAAAAGCAATCAAGGTACAATGTTACAATTCAGGTTCTCAAGGTGAGCAATATGGTAAGCATTTCAATTTCGATAACAATTCAATGACAATAGATCAAATTAGGCTTGGTCAATCAATAATAATTCAATGACAATGACAATAAGGCATTCGATTAAGAAGTAGATATGTTCAATTATTTAACAAATCAAGTTATAGATATGCATAATGATGTATACATAACTCACCTTGGTAGAATTACTTTACGTTTACTCTTTACTTTCTTACTTTGAATCTCCACTTATATCATCTTTGTCATTTGAAGCTACACATCAATTAATATTAAAATCAGTATCCATTTATGTATCATATACTATTTTTATCTTTACTTTACTTAAATTTGATATTTTCCTTAATTTAAGGTTTCAACTCTTTAACTTTTACTGGTTTTTCCCACATTCTGGCAGTCTTGGTTTTTCTGCCTATAACTCATTCTTTACTTATCCAATTGTATTAATTCTTTTTCCTAATTAAACTATACATTTCAAATTCTAACATATCCAAAATTCAGACATTTTTAAGTTCTACACAGTATAGGGTGACAGTTTGAACTCAACCTTACTGCCAGCTTTGTTGCCCTACACTCCAATCCGGGCAGTCTTTATTTTTTTAGCTGAAATTCAATGACACAACCTTTTTACAGGTCTCTAGATAAGACATAATAAACATTTTTCATGTTGAATACTTAGCCTAATTTAGTCTCTAACCTTCTATAAAATAAAAACACAATAGCATTTTTTTAAAACCCTAATTCTGAGTCAGTCTCTATTTTTACTTAATATCTCTTTCTTCACTTCGAATTTTCTAAATTCCTTTTACAAGATTATAAATAACTCATTTTTCAAAAACTTTCATGTTTTATACTTAAGTAAATTCAATCATTAAGGTTACAAAATTACAGACCCAACTTACTGTTTTTATCAAAATCCCAAATCCCAAATTTCACATATAATCATTTATATCTTTCTTACTTGTTCTCAATACATATCTTTCAAGCAAAAGTCTAATCTCACAATTATATACATAAATATCTTCATGTCTTATTCACTCATAAATTCAAGAACCAAAAAAATCAATAAATATCATTAAATAAGTAATCATCAAAGGAAACAAAAATTTTACCTTAACCAAAACTCTTTTCTTCCTTGTCACCTTCAAATCCTTCCTTTTCTTTTATCCTTAATCTTCATTTCTCAACACTATTTTCACTTATTAATCATTCTTTTCTCTTTTACAATAGCTTAGCTATTGATTTCTATGGAGTAATCCCACTAAAATTATCTAAAGGAAGGCTTTTAGAGAAGAATTATTAACAGTTTTTCCTAGGAACTTTAGTTGAAGATGGTTCGGCCACTTCAAGCTTTTAGTGAAGATTTTATTTTCCAACCTCTCTCGATCTTATTCATATTGTTGACTCTCTAATGATTTTGATGATGTAATGTAAACTAAAACAAAGTGTTAATTAATATATTTAAATTACAAATGATTTTTTAACTTGTGTTTAAGTGTTTATTTTAGAACAGGGATTCATGTTTGTGAATATGTTTAATGCTCGTGAACGAAATCAAGTCAAAATAAGAAATTTTCTCATAAAGGATCTTCAAGCTAGTGAACATTTCTTTAAGGCCGTGAATGAGTTTCATGATCATTACTTGTCTTCATGCCCATGATTAATTTAAGAATGTATTTTGGGTCTAAGTCATAAAAGGATTTTTCAAGACCTTCAAAAATTACTCACGCCCATGAAAGACAATCATGCCAATGATTATCTTTCACGACCAAGGATGATTTGAAAATTTGAAATTGGTGTAGAAGAGTACAATGCTTTGAAATTTAGTTCAAGCCTTTGAAGAATCATCTTCATGACCGTAAGTACTTGTCACACCCATGAATCTGTGGTTATCTATCAACGTCACATCTGATCTGTTTTCAATATAGTCGTTGGAAAAAGATTTGGAGGCAAATCTTGCATTTAATGCAACCAGAATGGTCACATTTAATCACCATTCATTAAAAACTATAAATACATGAAGATTTGAAGTTCAAACTATAAGAGAAGTATATATCTTAAGAGAAATCAAATTGTTGTAGTTCATACTCTGTTTTTCAAATTTTATGAACTCTTTGAGATTTACTTCTTTATTCTTAGAATTCTTACTAGCTTTTGCTAGTCTTAGTTATTCATACTTCATTGTATATCATCTGAATAGCCTTGTATAAGTTTAGAGATACTTAGAAATCTCTATCTTTGTTATTGAGAGTAAAAATTTGAGTTGTAACTCAGTGTGTATAGGGTGAAATCCCTGAAAATCTATTGTAATTGATTTGGGTGGTGCACCCAATTCTAATGGAACCTCAATATCGAGTTGATATTGAGAGAAGTGCACGTAAGAGAAAGAGTTTGGCTCTAAACCACTATTTATTGGCTGAGCTCTTTTAACCTTTCTCCTTTATTATCACTTGCTATTTGAAATTAATTTACCTATTGCATTTTAGTTGTGTATTTTCTTCAAGATTTTTTAAACTCCTATTCACCCCTCTAAGAGTATTGCCATATTAGTAGTCATAATTTTTGTCAGAGCTTGTGCTCTAGTTTATATAAAATCAAACAATTTTTAGAGCTTACGATCTTATTTCTATGGCAGCTAACACAACATTTAAGGAAGGCCAATGCAACATTAGACCACCTTTGTTCAAAGCAGTAAACTACAATTTATGGAAGGTGAGGATGAGAACCCACATTAGATCAAAAGGACATGAACTTTGGGAAGCTATTGAAAATGGACCTTTCATCCCAATGAGAGATGATTCAGTCACTCTAAAGAGTCCAGCAGTATACACAAGTGAAGACAATAGGAAAATGGCTTATAATGACAAGGCTATAGATCTATTATTTTGTGCACTTGATGCTACGAAATTTAATAGAGTATCAGTTTGTTAAACAGCAAAAGAACTTTGAAGTGTGCTTAAAGTCACTCACAATAGGACTAATCATGTCAAGGATACAAAAATTAACATACTTCTCACTAAATTCAAAAATTTCAAAATGAAGAATGATGGGAAGATTGTTGAAATGTACAAAAGATTCAAAACTATTGTGAATGACTTTAAGGGACTAGATAATGCTTTCACTCAAAAGGAATTGATTACCAAGCTTTTGAGGTCTTTGTTGGCAAAGTTCAATTCCAAGGTAGACGCAATTGACGAATCAAAGAATGCAAATTCTTTGACTTATGAAGACTTGGTTGGCAATCCTATGACCTTCGAATTAAAGCTTCAAAATAGAGAAGCCTCAAGAGAAGAAAAAGATAAGCCAACAAAGAAAGAGAAAGGAATTGCATTAAATTAACCACTAGAAAAGAGTGAAGACACTTTTAGTGGAGAAGATGAAGACATTGCAATGTTAACAAGAAAATTTGGAAACTTCCTTTCCAAGAATAGATTCAAGAGGAGAAGCTTCAAAGAAAGAGTCAAGAAATGAGAAGACAACAAAGGAGAAATAATTTGCTTTGAATGTAGAAAACCAGGGCACATAAAAAACGATTGTCCAAACCTCAAGAATAAGAAGAAGAAGGAAAATAGGTCAATGAAATTCAAGAAGAAAAACAAAGCATATGCAACTTGGAGTGGAAGTGATACATCAAGCGATGAAGAGTCAGCAACAAAAGAAGAAGAAGCAGAATAAAAGGTTAACTTGTGTTTCATGACTATGGAAGATGAAGAACTTCTTAAGGTGCAAGTAATCAAGAAAGACAAATGGATCATGGATAGTAGCTGCTCAAGACACATGACCAGAGACAAATCAAAATTCAAGGAACTCAACTTCAAAAGTGGAAATGTCAATTTTTGTGACAACTCCAAAGGCAAAATCATTTGTATCAGCTCTATCGGCAACCGTGAAGTATATCTATCCAAAGTTTTATTTGTTGATAATCTGAAATATAATCTTCTTAGTATTAGTCAATTATGTGATAAATGATATAAAGTTATTTTTGAATCTCTTGCATGTAAAATAGTAGACATCAAAACAAATAAGATAGCTTTCATGTGATATCGCCAAGGCAATGTATATTTTATAGACCTAAATAATGCATCTCAAGTAAATATTTGTTTATTTGCATCTAAAAATGAGGACACATCCTTATGGTATAAAAGACTTGGATATGCTAGTATCGATGTAAGCACAAAACTTTCTAAAAGAGACCTAGTCAAAGGTTTGCCTAAATCAATTTTTAAAAGGGAAAGCTTTTCTGATGCATGTGCTAAAGTCAAACACTCTAGAAGTTCTTTTAAACCAAAAAAATGTTGTTTCAACTTCTAGACCTTTACAACTTTTGCATATTGATCTTTTTGGTCCAACTAGAACGACAAGCCTTGATGGAAAGCATTATTATCTTGTTTGTGTTGATGACTATTCTAGATTCACTTAGGTGCTTTTTCTTTCTTATAAACATGATGCATTTCATACTTTAATCCCTCTTTTAAAATCTTTACAAACTCAAAAAGGATATGTTATTTCTAGTATTAAAAGTGATCATAGAAAAGAGTTTGAAAATTCAGATTTTGAAAACTATTTTAAAGAGTGACATATCTCATAACTTTTTAGCTCCTAGGACTCATCAACAAAATGGTGTTGTTGAAAGGAAGAATAGGTCTTTAGTTGAAATGGCAAGAACAATGCTTTGTGAAAACAACTTGCCTAAAAAATTTTGGGTTGAAGCTGTTAGCACTTCTTGCTACATTTTAAATAGAGCAATGATTAGGCCAATCCTTAAAAAGACCTCATATGAGTTGTGGAAAGGAAGAAAGCCTGATGTTGCATATTTTCATTCATTTGGGTGTAAATGCTTTGTTCTGAATAATGGCAAGGATAAATTAGGAAAATTCAATGTCAAATTAGATGAAGCTATATTTCTTGGATGTTATATGCATTCTAAAGCCTATCAGGTCTTCAACAAAAGAACTCTTTTAGTTGAAGAATCCGTACATGTTATGTTTGATGAGTTTCCTTCTAAGGATGTTGATAGGAATAATGAAGGCAAAAGAATAGAACAAATAATGGAAGACTTATCCTTAGATAAACATGATGAGCATAGCATGAATTTTGGCAAGGACTCCAAAGAGAATGAAGAAATCGATTTAATTGAGTCCACACATCAACACAAAGAACCACATCATCCAAGAGTGAGAAATGAGGTTAAGGACACTCAAATTATTGGTGATCCATTTCAAGGAGTGAGGACAAGGTCAAAAGTCCACAACACTTATGAATATGTTGCATTCCTTTCACAAGTTCAGCCAAAGAATATCAAGGATGCACTTAAAGATGATCAATGGATAATGGCCATGCAAGAAGAACTAAATCAATTTGAAAGAAGTAAGGTTTGGACATTAGTCCCTAGACCTCAAGACTATCCAGTGATTGGTACAAAATAGGTATATCACAACAAATTAGACGAATCAGGAATAGTGGTAAGAAATAAAGCAAGGCTAATTGCTCAAGGATACTCTCATGAGAAAGGTATTGACTTCAATGAAACTTATACTTCCGTAGCTAGATTAGAAGCAATTAGAATGCTACTTGCTTATGCGTGCTACAAAAATTTTAAATTATTTCAAAAGGATGTTAAAAGTGTATTTTTAAATGGTTTCATTCAAGAGGAAGTGTATGTTAAACAACCTCATTATTTTGAGCATGAAAATTTTCCAAATCATGTTTTTAAATTATCTAAAGCATTGTATGGTTTAAAACAAGCTCCAAGAGCTTGGTATGAGAGGTTGAGCAATTTTCTCCTTGAAAATGGTTTTTCAAAGGGAAAAGTTGATACAACCCTTTTTATTAAGCATGAAAAGTAAGACATTTTAATTATTCAAATATATGTTGATGATATCATTTTTGGGGCTACTAATGAAAAGCTTTGCAAGAATTTTTCTAAGTCTATGCAAGGTGAATTCGAAATGAGCATGATAGGAGAACTCAACTTCTTCTTGGGTTTACAAATTAAGCAACTAGAGCATGAAACATTGATCAATCATTCCAAATACACCAAGGAGCTACTAAAAAGATTTGGCATGGATAATACCAAACCTCAACTTACTCCTATGAGTACCTTAATAAAGATGGAGATTGATGATAAAGGTAAAAGTGTTGATTCTAAACTTTATAGAAGCATGATAGGATCATTACTTTATTTGACCGCATCTAGACTAGACATATTATTTAGTGTTTGCATGTGTGTATGTTTTCAATCTAATCCTAAGGAATCACATATCGCCAGAGTAAAAAGAATTATGATATACCTTATGGATACACTAAATTTAGGTTTGTGGTATCAAAAAGGGTCTTCATTTGATCTATATGGTTAGTCCAATGCAAATTATGATGGTTGTAGAATAGATAGAAAAAGTACAAGTGGCACTTGTCAATTTTTGGGAAATATGCTAGTATCATGGTTTTCTAAAAAGCAAAATTCAGTTGCACTATCAACCACAAAAACGAAGTATGTAGCAACCACAAGTTGTTGCACTCAACTTCTATGGATGAAAACTCAACTAGAAGATTTTGAACATTCATTTAATTGCATTCCCATAAAATTTGACAACACTAATGCCATAAATCTTTATAAAAATCCAATTTATCATTTGCACACTAAGCATATAGATATAAGGCATCATTTTCTTAGGGATCATGTAAGCAAAGGGCATATTAATTTTGAATATATGGATAGTAAGAAATAGCTTGCTGATATCTTCACAAACCCTTGGATAAAGAAGCATTCTATTTTACAAGAAGGGAATTAGGTATGTGTAATACCCCAGTAGATAGAACAATGCATAATGAGGAAGTATAAAAAATAGTATAGATATAACGGATTATAGTAACAGATATAATATTAATTGAAGTATGAATAAGCTTAATCGATTATGGAAATATATAGAGAATGATAGAGAGTAATATTTAAGAATTTTTGAACCTCAATTGGGTCTCTTTTGAGGTACTATCCTGAAAAGTACCGGTGTTAATTATACTGCCGGAAAAATAGCAGTCCGGCTAGTTTAGGAATTTTTGACCCAGACTTGGGGGGATTAAATAAGTTACTTTTATGTGAAATTATGGTGAAAAGAAAGAGTTGAAAAATATTTTGGAATACTGAAAATAAGAGTAATGGCAAAATTATAATTTATGGCAAATTTGGGGGCAATGTCACGACCCACTTTTGGATCGCGACGGTCCTAGGGTACGAGTAGACTTAAGGTCATCGGAAACTCGTAGAACCCATGAACAGTCCATTTATCAATCATTCAATAAATATTAATTCATTAATTAGTTCTTAAATCATATTTATTACTTATAAATTTTACATAAATTTTGTCAAAATTTCCTTTGTAATTTCAATGCTATTCCAGACCCAAAACTAGGTCTTTCATTAATTATACAGCCTATACTAAAATTATTTTTACACTCTCCACAATTTTTCATCCTTATACCCTCAATTTCACAGATCAATAATCATACATGGCACTTCTAAATTTCTTTTAAAACATATAAATATTATTTTAGCATTTTTAGTACCACTGTCTCTATCACTTCACTGTCATTATCATTATCAATCATTATACATTACACATTATAATTTTTAATACCACTGAATTGTCAATTATTTCAATGGTCATACATCATTATAGTACTCAATCATCTAATTACATTCAGTACCATGGAGCTCTATGAGTTGACACTTTTGACTTTTAGAAAATAAAATTCTACCTCGATGAACTTGACATTCCAAGTCGGAGAAAAATTGACTTGGAATCAGCTTTCACTATTTAATTCCTGTAAAGATTATAAACTACTACTTGGTGAGTATAAAATACTCAGTGAGCATGCATACATCATTACACATGTAATATGGGTATATGATAACATAGTATACCAATGGAAGTTTAATATCAATGAATACAATGAATGAATATCAGTGTACTCAATTTACATGTCAAGGTTAATTATTTGCACACCAAATATCTTTGAAACTTTGGAACAGATAACAATTAAATCGATGGTAGAATGGCCATCAGTGGTAAGCAATAAGGTATAAGTTTGGAATCAATAAACAGATAACAATATTCATATCATGTAGATAAGACAGATAAAGGGCCAGAATAGTATGGACTATATGTAAACATATAGTCTCCAGTCATATCAGTATCAGTAAGCATATGACTGATTAGATCTTATGGCTAGGACCAGTAACCCTTCCCAGCTAGGGCATCAGTAAACAATGTGCACATTGCCAATAGTATATACCCACTACCCTATCGATGAGGCAACTCTGTCAAATCCATATGTAAAATAGGTCAATGGAAATCAATAACAATATCAAATATTTATTAAGAACATTATGGTACAATGGCTTTCGATCGATATATATGGGCTTACTAGTCAATCAATATCAGTACATTTCATTAATCATGTATCAGTTTCTTTAATTGATACAAGGGTAGCCATTAATAATAAATATCATGGTATACGATTAAACATTTTGTGTGCATACTTTTGAAACATTTGGGTACATGATCAATCAAGAACAATAGGTTTTTCAATATCTATAACAATCAATGAATATGGATAAATTTCAATCTTTAGGAAGATCAAAGAATAATCAACAATAACAAGTGCAATTAATCAAAAAGGAAACATACTCATTGGATCAACAAATCAAAACATAAGTATGCATAATGATGTATACATCATTCACCTTGCTAATATCTTTACTTTCCACTCTTCACTTCTCTACTTTGATCTTCCACTTATATCTTCTTCAGTATTCGAAGCTATACGTTAATTTAAACATTAACAATCAGTATTAATCTATATATTATACATAAATCTTCAATTTAATTTAATAAATTTCCATTTATTCTTTTACTTAGGTTTTTAGCCTAACAACTCTCACTTATAAACCACATTCTACCAGGTACTGTTCTTTTACTAATAACTCAATCAATACATAACCAATTATTGTAATTCCTTTTTCTATTGAAATTAGACACATAAAACATATCAAAATTTTAGAATTTTTGGATCACTGTATAATTATTAGTGAATTTCCAAATTTAAATTACTGCCTTGACATCTATATCCAGACATACTATGTTTCCATGCCTATAATTAATTTTGTACTCATCCAATTATAAAACCATTTTATAGTCATTTATATAACATATAAATGAACATTTTTCATTTTTAATACTTTCTCTAATTCAAATTTTAAGGTCCTCATATTAATAGAAATTTGTAACCTATATTCTATTAAACAGTCATTCCGGGCAGTCTACACTTATGACCTAATATTTCATAAACCACAAATCTAATTAAAAAACCCTTTTACATTATTATATACAAGATAAAAATGAACACTTTTTATGTTGAACACTTCTTCTAATTCTGTCTCTAATGGTCTATACAATAAAAAAAATGCAGTAGTATTTTTTAGAAAATCTAATTCTAGGTTAGACACAATTTTTACTCAATAATACTTTCCTCACTTCGAATTTTCCAAATTCCTTTTACAAAATAAACTTTCATATTTTAACCATCTTCAAATTCAGTCTTTAAAATTTTAGAATATTAGCCATAATTGACTGCCTTAAAACATATTTCAGAAACTATATAAACCCTAGCTTATTCTTTACATTTTTAACGTAATTACCTCAATTATTTGCCAAATCATGCTATAGAAATATTGAATACAATTAAAAATGATAATTTCAGAATCATTATCTTAAGTTAAACTCTTGAATTCCATCTTCTTTGACCTCTCTAAATAGCTTCACATAATCTCCATCAACTTCCTTTCTTAACTCTTCTTTCTCTCATCTCTTCCTATCTAATTTTAGTTGAATTATTTGGAAAGGTTAAGAGAACATTTGCTTTCTTTAGCTGCTTCTCTTATGGTTCGGCCAACTCGCCAAAAATGGTAGCCAATACTTCTCCTTTATACACTAAAACCAACTCCAAAAAGAAATGAAGACAAAACAAAAAATTCTCTATATTTTTTTTGTGATTTGTCACCTTTCCAACTAATTAATAAGTCAATTAATTATTTTCTATTAATAATTTCATCCCTCCACCATCATGGATGGCCACCTTGGCTTATTTCTAGAAAGGGTGGGTCCCACAACTTTGTTTAATTGTACTTTTGGCTCAAAATTTTCCTTATTTATATTTTTTACCCAAAACTTTCTGTAATTTATTCTGTCTATTCTGTTTAGATTCAACCTCAAGTGTGGGAAGTGAAATACCTTATTTTAAGTTGTTCTATCATTTAAAAATAGTTCTGGGTTATTTTTGGATCCCAGACAGTGGATTTCCAAAATTACCCTCAAAGTTGCCTTTATTTATAATTTTGCCATTACTCTTATTTTCAGTGTTCCAAAATATTTTTTTACTCTTTATTTTCACCATAATTTCACATCAAATTAATCTATTTAATACTCCCAAGTCTGGGTCATAAATTTTTAAATTAACCGGACTACTATTTTCCTGGTAGTGTTCTCGACACCAACAATTTCTGGAAAAATTTTGCATTTCCTTTCTAACTGTGTCTCTAAAATTATTTTCTATCATTTCAATACTTTCAAACCATAAACTGAGAATTAAATCATGCATATAAGATAAGACTTTCTAGGGTATTACATTCTACCCCTTTCAATAAAATTTGTCCTCGAATTTTCTCATTCAATACTGTAAACGTCAATATATGTACTTCAAATAGATGCCAATTATCATTATAAATATTTTTCTCTATATCACTTATCAACTTACTTAGATTAATGTACCAAATTCCATAGTCTTCTTATCATTTGTGCTACTCCTTAATTCTTATATCATTTCTTATTAGTATACGATATATAATCCATAAATATTTGAAAATATAATACTTAGACTTTTAATATACTTTACCTTAATATTTACAATCACCTTATCAATATCATTGCATTAATCTCTTATTTTTATACTTTATCATTTCAACCATTAACTCTTGTTCCATGAGCATATTCCCTAAATTTTAATAAACAATAGCTTAATATTTATTTACTTATGTTTGAACTTCAATAATCAGGTAATTACACCATTATATACACTTTTATTATTCTCTAAGCACTATAACTTTAATTTTATAACTATCTTTCGATGGTAGTTACACTTCCTAAGTTCACAATATATTACTCAATGTATTTAATCACTATAACACTAATCTTGCCAATAACCTTTCAATAACAGTAAACTATACCTCAATAATTTCATATTTTCACTTTTCATATTCAATTATCATTTACCTTGCATATTTATTATCCACATCACATGTACTCCACTGTTCATAATTTTTTTGTATTTTCATTCAATTCTTCTACTCATTAGTCTATTCCATATACTCAATTATTAATCAATAACTGTATTCTCTTTTTCCACTATTACTTAATTATTAATTTACTTAGATTTGAACCTCAATAATCAGTTATGTATACCATTATAGGAACTATTAGTATATCATTTACTTCTCATTTTACTTAATTGCTATAACATGTATTTATTCTTTCATTACAATCATATTCTTAACTT
>CANXYC012139436.1:0-30061 GCA_948193065.1 Aleurites moluccanus | reverse complement strand
TATATATATATATATATTTTAATTTGATCCTATTAAAATTGAAAAATATCTTTTAATATTGGAGAGAACTTCAATGCTATATTACTATTCAACCCAAAGTTCATTGGTAAATTTGTGTGTTACACGTGTACTATTAATTTAAATTTTATTAAATTATGTTTAAAATGATAAAACATTAAATATTTATATATTATGAAATCCAATTAAGTTAATTAAATAGACATAAATTAAAAAAAAAAAATCAAACAAAAATTTAAATTTAATCAAATTAAATCGATCAAATTAAATATCATCTATTTAAATTTTCGGTTAGTCTTTTTTTTTTTTTTTCTCACTTCTACACACATGTTTGTGGCATATCAAATCTTGATTTTAAAAGATTGGATGTTGGATTTTAGATTCTCACCATTTCATGTCTACGTCTATGTATCATAATCTATTTGACCAATAACTAAATATCGGGTTATTAACTAGGATATATATACACACACACACAGAGGGAGTTAAATTTTCATACAAAATTGCAAATTTAATTAGTAAAATAAACTCAAAATTCAACATTTTGAACTTTTAATTATGTTCAAAACCATCTTAGTAGAAAGAAATTAGCTTGCCCTTCAACTGCGTTAGCCTTTTATTTATTTTAACAATGGTTAGTCTTCTCTGAGTCAATAATAATTTCTAACCCATGAGACAGGTTGCATTGTCAATTGTCATGTATGGACTTTCGCCATACCTTAACCGATCCAAATTCATATTAAAGTTCAACCCATGAACCACTCAATGAAGTTTTTCATTTCAACAATGCAATTTTCACAAATTTTTACCTGTGGGGGAAAATGACCTTTTCTTTTTATTATTATTATTTTGGAAATTTTATTATTAACAAGTTTCAATGTTATATAATACTTTTTATATAAATGATATAATCCTTCATACTTCTATTCATCCTTTCACTCTTATTTTTTAGTATTTAAGAGGAAAATTAATATTGGTGAGACTTGAATATTGCCTTCTCTATAAAATAATGAAATAATTCATACCAAATAATTGTTTTATCAATTAATTTTTTATATTTTAAAATTAAAATCTTGATACTTTTTAAAATTAATTAAATTGTCAGAATAGTAGTCAAGGAAGGAAAAGGCCCAAACATCTTAGAACTGAGAAAGAAAATTTTATGGATTTTTATAAAAAATAAGAAAAAATTTTATTTTTACTGTTACAAAAATATTTTTTCAAAAATACTATATATCTAAAAATATTTTTTTTAAAATACAATAAATACTAAAAATATATCAAATATATACCAAATATATTAAATATATACCAAAAAATGGTAAAAATAAAAGAAAAAAAAACGTAAAAAGGAAAAAAATAAAAAAAACTGTATATTTGTGTGATTTTCCCAAAATTTTATCGGATTTGGGCTTGTGAGATCTTCTATCACATTCAAAATACTGTGCAGTTTAAAGCCATATCAGCCCATCTTGTTGGCTAAAAACTGGGCCCAAGTTTGGCAAGCTCACGCAGTTTTAATAGTGGCACTCCATATTAGAGGCCCTTGTAGACTAATCAAGAATAATAATGTCAGTTTAGCTTAGTCGAAAATATATTACTTGATAGTGTCAAGTCTTCCAGTCTCAAGAATTATGCAATAACAGAGAATCCCAGTGAAATTAAAAAGCCCCTCTATGAACAGGGGCATTTGCCCAACAACTTCTCCAACTATTGCTGCCTAAACTCTTATACCTGGTTAGGTTTCAGATTCTGGATTTTAAACCATGTTTGTGATTTGTGTTTGTAATTCTTGATCCTAACGAAACTACACCTCTAACAGGAAAAAAGAAATTTTGAAGTGTCATGGACTGGGTTTGGATTTAAAAAATGTTAAATTTTTAAAAATCCAACCCGTTCCACCCATAACTTTCTTCACAAATTGAGGCTTACCGCCACAAACATGTCTAAACATAATACTGTTTAGCAAACATAAGCATCTGGACCTGGTTTTAGAGTCCAGAATAACTGATCTCAAATCCAAAAGAAAGCTTCTGGCATTGTCTGGGGCTTAGAGGCCACTAAATGATAGAATGCAAATGGAGGTTAACCTCTTAGTGTCCGTGTTTGGCATAGCTTATGGAAAGAAAAAAGTAGCTTTTTTTTATGAGAAGCTGATTTTGACTCAATTTATAGTGTTTGGTAAATATCAAAATTAATAAAAGCAATTATCTGAATAGTTAAAATTCAACTATTTAGATAAGTTAGAAATTGAAGTTTTTCAAAATAGCTGAATTTTAAATTAAACGCGTAGCTGATTTTTAAAAATTAATGGACAAAAATACCCTTATGAATTTATAAGCAGTTTTTATATTGTATTTTACCAAACACAAATATACAGTTAATTACTTTTGAAAGTATCACTTTTAGAAATAGAATTTTTTTTCCATACGAAAAGCTATGTTCATAATTAGGATGTAAATGAAAGTAGATAAAGATAAAACATTTATATCTATTAATCAACTTCCAAAAACTTTTCTTATATTCAATTTCACAACCTTGTTTTACTTTTTGTTAAACTTTCCTTTCTATCTTCTTAAAACTACCTTGCAATGCAGCAGTGAATCCAATCAACTCCTCTAACAGGGTACTTCGAGGCATCGCATTTTTGTTTTTCATAGCATTTGAAACTATACAAGCAATCCCAAAATGAGAAAGGCCTATCATATGATGGTTTCTTGATCATTTGCCATGAATTCCAAACAAGGAAATTAGTACAAAAAATGAGAAGAATTTAACAATAACGCCGTACTAATGTTCACTAGCAATTGAGTTAAGGAGTGGCAACTTCAAAAGTGCTTTCAATCACCCAATTCATCCAATTAAGCTTTGGACTTAATTAACTGAAAAAACAAGTAAAAGAGTAAACTTTGACCAAACATACCTCTGCAAATATGGCCATATCTCTCTCCATCACTCCACCAATAACTACACTTTCTTCCTCTCTTTTCTAACTATCTTTGCCTTAAAAAAAATTCATATTTTGGATCAGAGCCCAGCAATTCAGTAGCCTTCCGATTAGTAATGCCAAACTCGCAATTGTCAAATCCAATCAAACTAACCCATTTAATCCTCTCGGGCATTGATACTAAACAGACCAGTTTCCCAACCACCTTTTTCTCCTCCGTCCCTTCCCCGACCGCAATTCTCGCCTCCCTAAACGGCGTCGAACACTTGTCCTTAGCGAACCCCACGCACTTCTCTTTCGCTGCAGCCAAACAGCCTTCCATTTCGCGTTCCTCACACATCTCTCTCTCCTTTAAATCGGGCAATTTCCTTCGAATTAAATTGTGCCACCACGGGAGCTTACACCTGTCTGAGGCAGTTACCGCGCATCCAACCCTTGCTCCATCTTCACACTGTGCAATAATTTTCGACTCGCTCATCTTGTAGGCAGCGGCCCAGGATTGAGGGTTTCTGAAAGCGAGAACATAAGGGCCGGATGATGGATCGTCGGATGAGGCGGCGGGTACGGGGCCCCGGAGTAGAGGAATTGGGTAGTCGAATTTGACTGTGGTTATGGATGGCAAGTAATCGTCGAGGTTTCCAGGTTCGGAAGACTCCATGCGGAGTGGCATCTCCGGCGGAGGAAAGCGTTACGATGAGCACTGTGGCTCGTGTCATTCACGTGATAATTTTAAAGCCCAACTTGTTTTAAATAGGAATTTTTTCAAAAATATCCTAAAAAATATACTGCAATAATTTTTTTTTTCAAAAATATTATATATCTAATAATATTTTTTCAAAAATATTATATATTTAAAAATATTTTTTAAAAATACGACATATATCAAATATATACTAACTATATATCATACATATACCAAACATATATCAACAAAAAGTAAAAATAAAAAATAAAAAAATAACCATAAAATTAAAAATAAAAATCAAAAAATAATATATTTATGTAATATTTTCTTTTAAATATTTTGAAATTTTTAAAATTTTATAATTTTATATTACTTTTTAAAAATATGGTATTATACCTGAAATTGATATATTTATTTAAAATATATTATTTGAATATACAAAACAGAAAACACTTATTTTTGTCAATAATAATCATTTTCAAGTCAAGGGAGTGTTATACTAGTAATTATGAAAAATAAAGACAAAATGGATTTAGACAAATAGTAAACAATATTGTTATCTCTAATTAAATTGAAATTGTCTATTGCACAAATTATACTACACATGTTGTGAGTGGTTATAATTTCAAAATATTCATTAAAACGGAAAATATTTATATAAAAGTTTGGTTTTTATTTTTATTTTATATTTTTTTATATAAATGTCTTAATAGAATTATTTTGATTGTAGATACTATTGTAAATAAATTTATTAATTTAGGGTATAACTGTTTATTTTTCATATAATATGGTATAATTATAAAAAAAATCAGAATATTTCATATCAATTGGCTTTTGTTAAATTTAAAAAATATTTTTTAAAGAATTATTAAGAATTATTTTCAATAATAATGGAGTAATAATATATTTTTATTTGGACAAGGACAGGTAAAAAACAGTAAAGTAATAATCATGGGATATTTTGATAATGTTAAGGTTAATAATAATCACGATCACAGCAAAATCTAAATAATTGCCGTTATAAGAAGCATATTGCTTTCAAGTTTCTACATTACAAGGTAAAAATAAACAGTAAAAAAAAAATTTGCGGGTCTTAATTTATGTTTAGAGAAGAATTAAAATGACATCATCATCCTTGCAAATTCCTCATAACTAACAAGACCATCACCATCCAAATCAGCCTCTCTTATCATCTGCTCAGCCTCCTCTTCTGTCAGTCTCTCTCCTAAATTTATCATCACTTGCGTCAGCTGCAAATTCCAATAATTAATGCATCAAATTCCCACTCTATTTAGAAACGCCACAATATTCATATGTAAATGTGAATGGAATACACGAGTCTTCATTATCTTGGACCAAGAAAATAAACATTAAAAATTAGACCATTCAAAGAGTGAAGTTCAGTCAAACAAACTATAAATAAGACTTAATTATGACTTTTTGCTTTGTCAAAGAAGTAGGTAATTAATTTGGAGAAGATGGGATTTTCTATTTATTAATCATAGGAACTTATTCAAACACATGTTGTAATGAAATGATTTATTTACTCCAGGTATTCAAAACCTATAGTAATTAAAAAAAAAATATTATCGAATTAAATTTTATAAATTGAAAAAATAAATATTAAAAAAATTTTATTCTTTATGAATTTATTCAATTTGAATTTAAATTTAATAAGAAATGAATATATGATTATTAGATATCAAATTATTTAAAAAAAAAATAATTATTGATACATAAATAATGTCTAATAATTCAATTATATATATAAACAAGGAGAAAAATTAGAGGGGAAGTTGTATTGTAATTCAAACACTATATTTTTTTATATTCAAAAACATTTTTCATTATGTTCAATTTTTTTTTTATATATATAATGTATTTTGTAAGTATACTCACCTCATTGGCTGAAATATATCCATCCTGATTTCTATCAAATACTTTGAAAGCTTCTTTTAGCTCCTCAGCAACATTTTCCTATAAGAATTACAGTACATATAACACCAATTAGAAAGATCGAAAGAAAAATTAAAGATCTGACATAATTTATCTTCCTCTTATTAATTTTAAAAATCACAAGCGCAAAAGATTAAAATAAAGAAAAAAAAAATCAACCTTCATTTTCCTTCCCATAATGTTCAAGAACTGTTGAAAATCTATTGTTCCATTTCCATCAACATCAACTTCACTTATCATATCTCGAACTTCTTCTTTTGTAGGATGTCCATCCAATGATTGGATAATTGTTGCGAGTTCTTGCATTGTGATGAACCCTGCAAAAATATATATATATATGTGTGTGTCAAATCTAATAATTAGATTATATAAAACAAGAAGGAAACAGAATATAAGGTTTAAATTTTTAGTTCAAACTTCAAAGTCTATTCGAAGTCAAATTAACAAAAAGAAATAAAAAGAAAGTAACAACTTTATTACATACGGGATAAAATGATAAAGAAGAAGCAGCAGCAGCTACGTACCATCTGAGTCCTTGTCAATCAAGCAAAAGGCTTCATGGAACTCTGCAATCTGATGTTCTGTAAGTGCGTCTGCCATTGATAATCTTTCAAGATTTTTGCTGGTAAGATCAAAATATTATGAAAAAATAATAAGAGAGACTGAGAGAGAATATATATATATATACATATATTTTAGATTATAGAGAGGACGAAGGAGTCTCTGTATTAAAAAAAAATGTATAGAGGTGCCTAGTTATAAAAAAAAAATTATTTTTATTTTTATTGGGATGATATTGAAATAGTCCAACGCGCTTGAGCTAAAAATTCCATTCAATGCTGGAAATTTTCTAGAAGTGGGTCCTTAATTCATTAATCAAAATCAAACTATTGAATATAAAATATGGATGAAATTTCAATACAACTTTTTTTCTGGTCCATTCTTAATTCCTAAAATGAAAGTCAACTAATACATGACTTCTTCTTTGCATGTATTTTACTATAGAGATACGCCCTCTCACTCCTTTTCTGAACTATAAAATCTCACTTCTATTTTCTGTATATGGCTAATCTAAATTCTGGTATTTTTTTAAAAATTCAAAATCTCATTTAATTACATGATTTCAAGTCTTTTTATATTGTTCATTAACTCTTTCATTTCTCTATGATATAGTCAATGTGTCATGCCAACCAATTAAGTTCTGAGATAGACAGAGGTAGCATTAAATTTATATACAAGACAATTGATAATAAGAAAGTAAACGGTATAAGAGACGTTGGAGGTTAAAGGACATTCACAGGTTACATGACAAACTCCCAAGTAATGCTGAAACAATCGCAAGTAAAGACCCATCTCAAATCTTTTTTTTTTTCCCTCATAAATTGACTTCATTTATTCGCAAATATATAGCAAATTTCAGCATAAATATAACTATAAAGATGACAATATCCAGTAACCAAGATACTTGAGAGATTAAGAGAATTACTCCATTTAAGTTTTAAAATTCTGCACATTTACAGAGCAATATATCACACTCTGCTTTCCGCATCACATTCTCACCACTTGCTTACCTTCATAAAATCAAATTTATATAATAAAGACTAAGATAACAGTATCTTCTATAAAATCTCTACACCATCCTACATTAAAAAAAGAGGTGACAAATGTTTAATAGCAGTTTCAAAAATATTCTTCTTAGAATTTAGTGTCTCTTATTTTTTATTTATTTTATTACTCCTTCCGTTTTAAAATAAACGTTCTAATTTTTTTTTTGAAATGTTCTAATTTAATTATCATATTTTTTAATTTAAATTATATTTTATCTTAAATTGACAATAATACCCTCATTATAAATATATTGAAAAATATAAAAATTAATTAAAAAATATAAAATATGAGAGAATTAGAAAGATGGATGAAAATTAAAATAATTAATGAGTTAAAATAATAAATGAATTAAAAGTGTTAAAATAAATCAAAATTTTTTTTCTTAATAATCGTGTATTTTATATTTAAAATATTTATTTTGAAAAGAAAAAAAATATTATTTTTAAGATGACAAGTTTAATCTTGTCATTCATCCTTCAAAATATTTTATGACCATTATATTTGTCTGGTTATAAATATAAGTTTGTTGTCATAATTTATGCGACGCCCAAATCTAAAAACTTATAATTTATAACAATTTTTTTAAAGTTGTCTCAAAATCATTAAAATGTATGATAAGTTATTTTTCTTTGTTACCAAAATAATTATTTAACTGAATTTCATAACAAGTCAAAATTTTTGTCCCAAATAAAACACAATAAATGAAAATAATTTTGTGAATATTAAAAAATTGTCGCAGAATAACAAATTTTTAAACTATACTTAATTAATCAAACTATTTGGTTTCCTCCATACATTAAATCTAGATTTAATGAATTAAATGGATAGCTAAAAATATATTAAATTTAAATCGTTAAATAATAATATATAAAATTTTAATATATTTTTTTTTATCTATTTAATTTTTATTTAATATAAAAAATATATTATTGAATTTATTATATAAAATATAATTAAATTATAAAATTTATAAATTTTTATAAAAAATTTTAAATATCTAAAATTAAATACATAATTTTTTATTGTGAAAAAATATACAATAGCTTGCTCCACCCTACATCCCTACATCTATAACTAGGCAAACTTAGAATAAGTTAGATACTCTTGACTTGAGTCTTAACTTGAACATTGCCGACTTTTATTGACACAAATTTAATATTTTCTAGGATGACGTGATAAAAAACAGAGAGCAAGAAAAAGAAAAAGAAGAAAGCAATTCAATAGACTCAATATATCATTCTAGATGAATGTGTCTTCAGTTTTTTTTTTTTTTTATTAAAATTATTTATGCGTATATATATATATATAGTGAATGTTTAGGATTGAGTTATAAATATATTAAAAAGTTTTGTTTTGTTTCAATTTTAAATGAAGACATATTTATAATTGGGAAAATACTCAATTCATAATCTTTATTTTTATTCAAAGCTCAATTTAAATCGTATGATAAATTAATTTAATTTTTTACTTTAATTTTATTTATGATTCAATTGAGAGTTTGATCCGTTAATTACATTAATGTTATTAGTTGTAAGATTCATTTATATTTTTTAATTAATAAAAAATATTAAATTAATAAAATTATATTTTTAATTAAAAAAATATAAAATTAAAAAAATATATTTAATTTCTTCTTAAATTATTTTTTTTAAATAAAAAATAAAAAATATTTTTATTGATTTTTTATTTTCAAAATTGTCAAAAAATATGAAAATAAATTTTTTAATTCTAAAAAATATTTTTTAAAGTAAAAATAAAATGTAATTAATTAAAAATAAAGGATATGGGTATTTCTATCTTTTTACAGTTCTTATTAACTATTTTAGGATTGACTAACAGAAAAATTAGATGAAAGGGTATACTAATATAACGACATATTCGTCAAAAGGACTAGTTTATTTTTAAAAAGTAAAAGAAATTTAATGTATTAGATTATTTTACAGAGAAAAAATAATAATTAACCCATATAGATTTATCGGTGGACCGTATATAATAAAACCTCAATAAATTAATATTATAGAAACTGATGAATTATATTAATTAATAAAATATTAATTTAATATATTATTTAGAATCATGAGCATAAAAAATTATTATATAATAAAAATTATTAAATTATCAAGTATTAATTTATAGAATTTTTACTTCACCTTTGTTTAAAATAAGAGTTAATGAATCTATTTAATTTATCAATTTAGTTGATATTCTTTTAAATATTAATTTTATTTAATAATAATAATTAAGGGGCGTTTGTAATTGCTTACATATTGTACGTGCTTCATAAGATAAAATGATGCGACACGAAACACTAACGAATAGTTCAATCAATCTTTGCATAGATTTGCGACAATAAATAAATTAATTCTAAAAAAAATGGGAGAAATAGAAAGTCAAGACTCACTATTAACCATCCACTTTTATTTCACCGTGGTGATTCAAGTAAAAATTTAGTCTCTTGTTATTGCGAATCATTAAGAGAACATTATTTATCGTTATTTAAATTTCAAGTGAAATTCAGATCAATATACTAAGTTGTTGGATAAAATTGATATTAACAGGAAAAAAAAAATATAAAGTAAATTGATAAAATTTATAATGTTAAATAAATTTGATAATTGATATAAAATCCAAAATAAATAATTAGATGATTAAGCTTTAAAGTAATAATAAAATGATTATCCATCTACCATTCTAATAGCAAATTTACTAAAATCAGATAAATATCACATATTATGTAATTTACAATATTTTAATTTGACATATTTATGATTTGGTATATGATTTAAAACCTACTTTTAAATTAAACTAAAACTTTTAATGATATTATTTTAAATCAGACTAAATCAAACTATAACATTTATTTGGTTTAAAATATTTTAAAGAGCACTAGTAACGATTTATAGACATTAACTTTAAAAAAAAATAGTTTGGTTAGTAAAATAGTTTTCTCATGTGTTTAATTATTAATTAAAGTTCAGTAATTAAAATCTATATTCATTTTTAAATAAATAAATTAAACATAGAGATACACTCTTAAATTAGCTTATGAAGGGAACTTAATTTCTATAAATACGAAAGCTAACTCTAAAATATATTGATTGGTTAGATAAAAAAGTAATAAGGCTTTGTTTGGATAAGCAGTTAAGAGTTAAAGTTTAGCGTTTGAGCTTTTGATCTTTTGTCTGAGATATTTAATAAATTAATTTTTCAAAATATAATTATTAATAATTCAAAATTATAATTTAAACACCTAAATTTTATAATAGTTAATACTTAACTTTCTAATAGACGTAATTGCTTAAAAAAAAGAATACTCTAATAAACATTTAATAATCACAAATATTTGTTTGATTTGTATCGAGGCATACTGTGGTAAGTGGTAACTAATCATCGAAGACTTGTTTGATACCATTTATATTTCTGATTCATATTTTTGCTTTCCTACATAAAAAAAATTGTATATTGAAAATTTGACCGATGAAAAAAAATATATTTATTTTTATGATTTTCCCTTATTATAGAAACTTATGTTTCTTTTTTTCAAAACCAAATAACAAAATAAATATATTTTAACAATAAATTTATCTTTTATAATTGAGAAATAAAAGTAAAAAATAAAAACAAGAGTAATAAAAATAAAAGTTAAGCTAATGTTATAGGAGAAAATATTAAGAGTTGTTTTGATACTTAATTGTAAAACTTAATTATCATTTAAAAATATAATTGATAAATTATTAACTTTTTGAATAAATTTATTTTTTTTAAACTTAAAAAATCTAATAGCAGATAGAAATTATAATTATCGATTAAAATTTTTATTAATTAAAAAAAATATTTTTATCATAAATCGGTGACTATCAATCCTCGTTCAAACATACTCTAAATATTATTAAATAAAACATATTTTAATACAATTTATTAAATAAATATCAAAATTAAAATAAATGGATCTACTAATTTTTAAATCATTATTAAATTTAAAATAAATTTTAAAAATATTTTAACATTTTCCTGAACCAAACATTAACTAAAAATCATAGGACTTCAATACTTCTGCGTGAAAATTTTCAAAATTCAAAGTTTGAAATATTACTCCAATCACCACTGCGTTTGAACGCCAACAGTTCCTATAATTTATTAGTCACAGGGTGACGTCAGATAGAGAGGCTTGAGTTAAGGGGCTGATGTGATAAAAACACATCAGTACCTGTTGTGTTTTTAGAGACAAATTTTTTTTTTATAAAATTTTTTAAAAATTATAATATTATAATATTTTTTATAATGAATCCAATGATATATTTTTTTGTAGAAAATAAAAATCAAATAAATCTAAAAATATATATTAGAAGTATATTAAATTTAGATTATTAGATTTTGACGGTCTAAATTTAATACACTTATATTGTAATTTTTAAATCCATTTATTTTTGTTTTGTACAAAAATTATGTTATTAGATTCGTTATAAAAAATATTATAATATTATAATTTTTAAAAAATTTTACAAAAATTTTTTAACCTCTAAAAAGCCTACACAATAGGAGCTGATGTATTTTTGACACATCAGCCCCCTTAATCCATCTTGATACAAGAAGATCTTAACCAAAAATCTATTGAAAAAATTACATCAAATTTTTTAAAATTTGCTATATTAATATTTGAATAATTCTTTAGTTTGATTTTCAATATTTAAAAATAATATCTATATTATTTTTCAATTATTGGAGTTTAAAATTGGGTAAAGGATAATAAAAAAAAATCATAATTATTAAAAATTAGAATAATTACAATTTAATCTTTAAAATTGAACATAATCAAGTCCTTATATTTAATGAAATTAATTAAAAAACTATATATTTTACCTATATTACACTATCTGATTATTTAATTTCTGAGTTTTAGTCTGAAATATAATCATATTATTATATTTGATGAAATTAATTAAAAAGTTATTTATTTTATCTCCATCATATTATTTGGTTATTCGATCCAAATTTCTTTGATTATTATGTTAGTTTTTCATTCATAAATTGATTCCAGGAAAATTTTCCAATTGTTTATTTGGAATGGAAGTCCTTATTTGAGGATTGGACCATGGAATGGTCACTTTTTTATTAGAATTATTGATATGGATTGTGTTTATCTTAATGGAATTACTCTTGATGGAAATAGAAATAATGGAAATAATTTTATAAATTATTTCTATGGTTGAAAGAGATTATTCCTATCCTTTGTTGTGTTTGTGCCTGAAGAACATGAAAAATCTCAGGAAATGAAGGCATTCCCAATATGAAAATTTTCTTTTGCAATTGGCCCATTTTCCCAAATTCTTTCTCATATAATCTTTCTCTACAAAAAAGGGTTGAGGGGTAGGTTTTTTAGAGTCCAAAAAATTTTTGTAAAACCTTTTAAAAATCATAATATTATAATATTTTTTGTAATAAATCCAATGACATATTTTTTTTTTTATGAAACAAAAATCAAATTGATTCAAAAAATACAATATAAGTGTATTAAATTTAAACCGTTAAAATCTAATGGTTTAGATTTAATATACTTCTAACATATATTTTTAAATCCATTTGATTTTTGTTATATATAAAAAATATTTCATTAGATTCGTTACAAAAACTATTATAATATTATGATTTTTAAAAAATTTTACCAAAAAATTTTAAATTCTAAAAAGCCTAAACAACATGAGACTGATGTGTTTTTGGTACAACAGACCCTCTTAACCCCTAAAATTCTCTCTGCTCATTTCCTTACAAAATCAACCTCATAACTGAATTTGGATTTCGTTGCAGGTGTTTGCGTTTTTTAACTCCATTTTGCTTCTTAATCACCTCAACCAAGTGGTGGTCATCGCTACTGGATTTAATTCTTGCGATTATGTTTATGATTCGTTACCAAATGGGGTTGTTGAGGAGGAAGTTGTAGAGAGGGAAAGTGAAGGAGTTTAAGGTGAATAGGAGAGAGAAATGCCTAGAGATTTAGATTGAGAAGAAGAGAAACGAAAACTTGAATTCAGTGATTGAGGAATCACTGGTACTTTCTTCCTCTCTCTCCAATTCCAAACCCTAGAATCCCAAACAATCGATAAAATGAGTTATGTTGCGAAGTATGGAATTGGTCCTGTTCCTAACCTCATTCTCACCGCCGATTTTGATTGATTATGAGAGTTAAGAGAGTTAGCCTCAATTCAAAGTCTCAACCACCTCAAACTCAACAAGTTTTGATCAATAAAACCATATCACACAGATAGATTTATTCTGTTTTTTGTTTTCTCATTTAGTTAAAAAAAAGAGTTGTTTCCATTACACACAGCAGAGCCGTGTACATGTGTTTTCTTTGAAAGAAAAAAGAGAAAACAGAGGAAGAAAGAAAAGAAAAAAACAGAGAAGGAAAAAATTTCTTTAAGAAAATTAAATTAAATTATTTTTTATTTTTATTTTTATTAAGAAAATTAAATTAATATTTGTTAATAAAATTATATTTTGGGTGAGATTGAAAATTTAAAGATAAAGTTGGAGTATTTTAGTTTTTTTTAAGGTTTTTAATGGAAAAGACAAATGGAAGGACTATTTAGTCCATAGAGATTTTTTAATTAATTTCTTCAAATAAAAAGACTCAATCATATTTTGGATCAAGCCTTAAGCACTAAATTATAATTTGTCTTAAAAATTAAGACAAAATTTTAAATGGAGCACAAATAAAAAAATAGAAGTTGCAATAAGCAATATGATAATTGAAAATCGTCTAAAAATGTTTATATAATATTATTTTTAAAAAATAAATAACTAAAAAAAAATTATTTATCCCTACAATTGCATACTATTTTAAATGGTTTAGATGTTTGTTGTAATTTTTCAAAGGCTTAATTATTATTTTTTCTTATATAGTGATTTAATATATTAATTTTTTTGACTTTTTAAAAATACACTAACTCTCTCGTGACGAATGTTACAATATATTATTAGACTCTTCCGTTTAATTTTGCAGTCAATTCTAAAATAATCAACAAAGGCAGTAAAAAGATAAAAATACTTTTATCCTTTATTTTTAATTAATTATATTATATTTTTATTTTAAAAAATATTTTTTAGGGTTAAAAAATTTATTTTCATATTTTTTGATAAATTTAAAAATAAAAATATTTTTATTTTATTTTTTAAAAAATAAAAATTTGAAAATAAAAAAGTAAAAATAATATTTTTACTTTTTATTTTCAAATTTGTCAAAAAATATGAAAATAAATTTTTTATTTGTATTAAAAAATTTAAGAAGAAATAATATAATTTATTTTTAAATTATTTTTTAAAATAAAAAGTAACAAATAAAATATATTTTTTAAAAAATATATTTATTTATTTTTTATATTTAAATTTGTCAAAAAAATATGAAAATAAATTTTTTAAATCTAAAAAATATTTTTAAAGTAAAAATAGAGTATAATTAATTAAAAATAAATGACAATAATATTTTTATTTTTTTATTATTTTTATTAATTATTTTATAATTAATTAATAATAAAATTAAATAAAAAATATATTCATATAATAAAATATTTATTAGAGAAAGTTAATGTCTTGTTTTTTTTAAAGGTTACTGAAGTTTTAATATATTGGTCATGGTTTAATGTTAATTAATTTCAAATGGGTTGAGAGGTTTGATGTGCAAAAAACACACCAATTTTTACTATGTAAACTTTTTAGAGGTCAAAAAATTTTTATAAAATTTCTTAAAAATATAATATTATAGTATTTTTTATAAAGAATCTAATGATATATTTTTTGTATAAAATAAAAATTAAATGAATTTAAAAAATACAATATAAGTATATTAAATCTAGATCGTTAAAATTTAATGGTCTAAATTTAACATACTTCTAACATATATTTTTAGATCTATTTAATTTTTATTTTACAAAAAAATATATCATTAAATCCGTTATAAAAAATATTATAATATTATAATTTTTAAAAAATTTTACAAAATTTTTTCAGCCTCTAAAAAACCTACGTGCATTCCAAATCTGAATAATCACAGCTTATTCACCAATCAGAGTTTACAAGGTGTAACAAAAAACAAGTTTACAAGAAGGCACATGTCGCGTAGAAAATGAATCATTTGTGTACTTGCAGTCTAGGAAATACCAGCCCCTGCTGCAAGCAAAAAAGTTTAGAGGCAAGGCAAAGCATAGCTAACGCAAAGCAGCTCTTCTTTTTCACACTTGAGAGTGATGGTTATCGCCGCCGCTTGAGTTCTCAACTCGCAACTCGCAACTCGCAAGCCCTAGCTCAGTAGTGCGCACTGCTAAGGTTTACCTCGAAACTAATCTCAACTTCAATGTTTTTTTTTAGTTCTTTATTTTTTTCGGGAATTTGTAGGATTTTAATTTCTGCAATTCGTTGCTTTTCTTTTCAATTTGTACTGTGTTTAGCCTACCATTGGTGAAAATACAATTATTTGAAGTAAATGAAGCTTTCTTTGTAGTGCCTTGAAACTTGAATTGAAGAATTAGGGTTTAGGGTTTTGCGAGTTCCATTAAAATACACTAGCCAAACTGTTATGGAATCAAGCTTCAGCTTCACGTTTACTCTTTTCTGAAACTACGAACCAAAATGCAGATGGAAAATGAAGGAAACGTAAACTAATTTTGTCTTTCTTATTATGTGTTTTATTGGGAAATGTATGCTAGGGTAAAGTTCCTTGTGCACTTTTCTGTATGAATATTTTACCATTACCTCAAGTATGGTTTTTCAAAATTTCGGAATAATAGTCCATGACGGGAGTTATGTTATTAGACAAGTGCTTTGTACTTAGACCAATTGGAGAAAACTTTGTTTCGATATATATATGTATGCAAGCGCAACTTGGATGAGTGTATCATATTTTCTTGAATTTTCGCCCAAATTTGATTGATAGAAATTGCGGGTGGGGATTTCTGCATGTTTAGTGTGTGATAATTTATGGAGTCTGATGTTGTCACATATCCTGATAAATAATTTGCAGTAATTTTTGTTCGATAGTTTGGCAATGAATATGATGATCTTGAGGTCTTTTTCAGTGTCAAAAGATAGGAGAGATGAGCAAGAAAAAGAACCCTTTTGTATTTGTTGATGTATCAATTGATGGAGATCCTGTTGAAAGAATTGCTATTGAGGTAAAGCAAAATTCTATGACCCAACTTCCTATATTCCTTCACCCCCTTCTTTAGTATTGGTAGCTTCAGTTTTTTATGTTCTATATATTTCAAAGTAGTAGAAGTTTGTGTATTACTGCTGAAATACAGATGAACTTATTCTTTTATGGACAGCTTTTTGCAGATGTTGTTCCCAAGACTGCAGAGAATTTCCGGGCACTCTGTACAGGCATGCTTTAAACTTCTCTTTTTAAATTATAATATCATATAGGTATCTCTATTCAATGCATGGCTGGCATTTACTTTCAATTTCTGGTATTTCTTGACTTTTTTTTGAAATCTTTTCTTAGTTATCTACTTGGATATGTCCCATATTAATTTTATTTTTATCCTTGTTTAGATGAGTGTAATGATTCATCCAATTATTTATTACTTGCTGATGATCTGCAAGACAGTTTATTCAAAAAAATGAATGCTATTATGATATGTGCCTAACTCTCAATTTTCCTGCTAAAAATTGGAGAAGCTTGTTTTTCTTTTGGACATGTTGGGTTAGCTTTGAAAATGATCTTCTTCAGGATATAGATAAAGTTGCTTGCAAAGTTGCACTTTATCTTTATAGGGCCTATATGAATTTTTTGTTTGATTTTTTTTTAATTGTTTAAGCAGACAATAACTGCAATGTAATCCATAAATATGACATCTTTATATCATGTGTATTTCGATGAGAAACAACACATTATTTATGACAATATGAAACTACCTGCTTAGGTTTGTATGAATATTCATCTACATTAGAAAAGGGGAAGGTCTTCAAGACTTGATTTGTGGACATACATTTTGGTATTCTTACTTTGTGCTGCCTTTTGGTCTGATACCTTATCAATCCTGTATTAGACAGTGAATGTGGATTATAATTAATGGCTTGTTTCACGCTGGCTATTTAGCTTATGTATGTGATAAAAGCATACTAAGGGCCCGTTCTTAATGGATTATGACACTTAACAAGAGAGTAGTTAGCATAAAAAAAGGATCAATAATCTTTTTAGTGCTGCCACATCTAGATGTGAACCTGTGATTACTGGAGGCAGAATCTGTAACATTGATTAGGATATCCTTCTTGAGATGAGGAATCAGTTGCCTATTGTCTATATAAGTTTATTTGGATTTTGACAGTTTTGTGCCATTGTCCATTGTAGGTGAGAAGGGCATTGGAAAAACAACTGGGAAACCTCTTCACTACAAAGGCTCTTTTTACCATCGAATTATAACAGGATTCATGGCCCAAGTATGTTGTTTCTTTCCGTTTCAACAAGCGTCATCAAAAGATAATGCAACACTTGTTTGATTTTAAGCAGTAAAATTAGAAGGCTGCTATTGTTAGTGTCTTTGCTTGCCTTCCAAATTCTAATGTTCTTCTGGGGCTCTAGTGGAGGCTTTTTATCAAAAGCCTTGTTGCACTTGACAATCCAGTTATGCCTGTTAATTGTTAGGAAATCATTTTTAATGATTAGTTTACTAATTTCTTCAATTGGTGTTCAGAATACTTGTTGACTTCATACTTTTCTTGCCTATACTGGATCCTTACTGGTATGCATACTAAGTCTTGGCACATATGAAGTTGTCTTCTTTCTTCAACTTAGCATGTGTTGATGGTTGAGATCAATGCAATTGTATTTCTTGTGATTGGTTTATTTTAGATGACTGCTTGTGACAACTGTATGCTTTCTCAATGCAAATGTTAGAATTACCATCTTATAGATGTGTACTATGAATGACATTTCCATATCAATATATGACTGTCTCCTTGTTCTTGATTACATGGAGAACCTAGTGTCAGCACAACTATGTTGTAACTGCCTTCTGCAAGGGCACCCTCTAGGATCCTTTGGCTAAAAGCAATAGACATCTGCTTTTGGGATGCTTTGCCATAAGCACTGTAAAAGCAACAGGACCAATGTATCCAAAGGGTTGCTTTTACAAAAGCAGATGCAACAACAATCCCAACAGACTCTACCTTTATCTGATCTTTTTTCTCCTGGGAATCACAATAACATGGTAGTTGAATGGCATTAAGCCAAAAATAATTGACAGGTAAAGAGTGTTGATATTGTCATATTGACATTGAACTAAGAGGACAATTTTTTCTTCCTTGTAGTTTCTGTGCGACAGGGTGCAATGCTTATGTTTTTGTTTTTATAGCATGTAAATCAGATTGCTATCAAATTGTTCATTGCTTTTTCTTTTTTCCTGACAGGGTGGTGACTTTTCGAAGGGAAATGGTATACTCTCTGATTTGATAAATTTTCAAGTGTACCAATGAATGCAATCTCCCTATATGACTTCTATGCTCATTCCCAGATTTGTAAGGATCAACCTTTAATTGGTTTGCAGGCACTGGTGGAGAAAGTATATATGGAGGGAAGTTTGCAGGTAACTCTAATATGTACAGTCACATATGTTCTTATGTGATGGTCTAGTCTCTTCACCAGTCATTAAAGTTTTTATGTTTCTGTTTGCAGATGAGAATTTTATACTGAAGCATGATGGACCGGGTTTTCTCTCTATGGCAAATAGTGGTCCAAACACAAATGGTTCCCAATTCTTCATAACTTTTAAACGTCAGCCCCATCTTGATGGGTAAATTGATCCTTGCCTGTTTTGCATAAACTTTGGCACATATTTTGCAATCAGTCATTTTCCTCTAACCATATCCATTCCTAATTGCTGCTATACTTCATCTTGCAAATTTTATTTTAACTAATAATAAGGTTCATGCTATTTACAGTTTGATGGATTTTCATTTTTCAATATATGGCAGGAAACATGTAGTTTTTGGAAAGGTCATTAAGGGAATGGATGTTGTGAAAAAAATTGAACAGGTGGGAACAAGTGATGGAAAACTCGTTCACACTGTAAAAATTGTAGATTGTGGTGAAACGTCTGAAAATAAAATTCAGAATGCTGTTGGGAAGGATGCAGGTATTGTATTTTTAGGTGCTGATGAAAATATTTCTTTATCTTACAGCTTTTTTTTTCCTGTAAAGCGCATAAGGAATCATTAAATTTACGATATAATATGGCTTTTTCCAGGGAAGAATAAGAAATCAAGGAAGCTTCCTTCTGATGATAGTTCTGATGGAAAAATCAGAGGAAAGCACAAAAAATCCCTGAAGGATAGAAGAAAGAAAAGGAAAAGGAGATATTCTTCATCTGATTCATACAGCTCTGACTCTGACTACGATTCAGACTCTTCTTCTTCTGATTCTGATACTAATTCGTATTCAGAATCAGATTTGTCGTTATCTGATTCAAGTTCATCCAGGGATGGAAGATATAGGAAGAGGTCAGTCAAGAAAGATAAACGCCAACGCGGGAGGAAACAGAGGGATGGGCGAAGGGAGAGGAAAAAAGTCCGGCGTGATAAGCAATCAAATCGCAAGTCTAAATGGTCTAGTTTATGTTTAGTGCAACATCTTCAATTTTGTTTTCCCCTCAGTGGCATGCAAGCTGTCTCATTCATTAACCTTATTTATTTATGATGGTTTTTTTTTTACAGGAGTTCTGAAAGTGCTAGTGATACAGAAAGTACCAGTACTAGTAGCAGTTCTGATGACAAAGCAGCTGATCATCGTAAATCTACTCGAAAGACCAATAACTTAATTTTTGTTGAAAAGAAATTTATGGAGAATCCTGGTTGGCTGTTCTCATGTCCTTCTTTAATTATAACTATTATACCTTGATATGCGACTGAGATGGCAGCTTGAAATGATTATTATCCTTTTTGCTTGCTACACTACAGAAGTGAAGAAAAAATCCCCAGCTAATCTCTTAGGAAAAGAAGCTGTCTCAGAAAGGGATCACAAGCCAAAGGCAACTGAGACAAACACGTTAAATGAAGAAGGTGAATTGTCTCTGAAGAAAGATGAGCATGTTCACAATGGGCATGACATAGATTCTAAATTGGAGAGGACCACTAATCACCATCCTTATTCTGATGATGCGAGCAAATCTAGGTTTCTGCTTTTATATTTTTTTGCTTTAGTTTTTGGTGGCTCACACATTTAATTGCATGCTCTTGACTAAATTACAGGAGTGCTACACCAAGTCCTGAAAAAAGGCCAAACAGCAGCCATAGGAATGCTGGAAGTAGGAGTCTTAAAAAAGTTCCCCGAAGTCCAAGATCAAGAAGTGACAGTAGAAGCCCCGGTAGGAAGTCTGGTGAGCTAAGACAGCGAAGATCTTCAGGGAGCCCATTGGATAATCTTGCCCGCAAACTTCCTGAACCTTCTAACTCTAACCATGAGAAGGGGTTATCTGGAAGCCGATCTCCAAATGGCACTCCTAAGCGTGTTAGAAAAGGGCGTGGCTTCACTGATCGTTATTCCTTTGCACGTCGATACCGCACCCCTTCTCCAGAGAAATCACCTCGGAGGCCTTATCATTATGGTGGAAGAAATATTAATGAAAGAAACCGTGATAGGTAATGTTAGTGCTATATATTTATTTAGATAATGGCTTGCATGGTCTCTGAATTTAATTTAATTTTTATTTTCCCCCATTTTTTTATTTTGAAGGTATTCAAGCTATAGAAATTATTCTGAGCGATCATCATGTCAACGCTACAGAAGCCTGCCGAGAGGCAGGAGCTCCCCCAGGTTCTCCCTCCATCTCTCTCTCTCTCTCTCTCTCTCTCTCTCTCTCTGTTGGCTAGCCGCCTTTTTATTTTATATTTGCTCTAAAGTTCTCTTTCTCTTTGACATTCTTTTCACTATTTACTTTTGCCCTTGAATTTTGTGATTACCAACATTGGTCGTATTTCAGATATTCGACCATTAGAAATTCTTAAATATAGGGTTCCTATTATCAAATATTGAAGTGTTCTTTTGTTTCACATTGTTGTCGTTTGACAAATGTTTTATTTCCCAATCAAGCCATACTTGGTTGTAGATTACATCTATTCTTAGGAACTATGAGAAGAATCCCAGTTAAAACAAAGAGCAAAGGAGTGGGTTTTATTTAATTTGATATATATTGGAGAAGAAAGAAATTCATCTAGATGTTAAGACACAGGAAAGAAATGCAAACTTGACTTCTTTGTTCTTTTGACCTAAAGCTCTTCATGTTCATTATCCTCTTTATTCCTTTTGCTATCCAAGAGGTTGCAAAGCTCATATAATTGGTTGTTTGTCCTTGTGTGGAAGATCTCTTTCAGGTTTAACTTGTCGAACATAATGGTGGTATTGCAGTAGAATTCAGCTTGTACAAGTTAATATTGTGGCTGTTTATTTTTTTTATTTTTTTATTTTTTGGAATGAATCAACACCATAGTTTTCTGTTGCATCTCAAGTACCTGTATGAGCAACTGTAATTTTCTGATGACAAAATTCTTGGGCCTTCACTAAATTAAGGATTCACTCCCCCGTGAACACCTCTCATCCAGATGAATCTTTTTGGTGGAAGTACCTACTGCAGATATTTTGAGCATTATTGGCATCATAAAGTCATTTTTGTCAACTTTTCAGTTTTAGAGGTTCAAGTTATCCAACAGAAATCTTATTGTAAAACACGGCAATGCATGTTTGAGAGCACATTCTGGATTAGTTGATAGTAAGAAATCTTCAAGAACTATTTTAACTATTAGAAAATGGCATTATTTTTAGCAAATCAGGGAACTATTATCAAGAATAGCCAGACTATATGAGGGTATTTCTTCACCATTACACTGCCAACCAGAGGAAACTTACGTTGGAGCCTCTGGTTTAGAGTCGGCCAACACCAGGAAACATTTCACACATTAGCCAGTAAATGGCCCCACTTGTTATTTTGCAGGCCACTTTTGTTTCTTCTATTTTTATGTGGTTAAGCAATTCAATCACGTTTATCCACTGGATGATCCATTCATCCAATCTGTGATTGAGAATGTTGACTAGCATATTGCTGGTGGGGAAGTTGTCTTCACACTGGCAGTATCAATTAGCAAGGACAAAAGTGGCTTCTCTTTATAAATTTATATATTTTTTTTATGTTCTCTTGTTTTCTTCAGGATTCTGAGTTTTATATATGCAAACTGATATGTTATCAGTCATAACCAACAAAATCTACATTTCATTCTTCATAGATATGGAAACCGAAGAAGCCGAAGTAGGAGCATTTCTCGTAGCCCAAGCAATTATCGTGGTCGTTATAGGGATAAAAGCCATAGTCAGAGTCCAATTCAGAGTCCTAGTCCTAGAGATAAGCGACCTGCCATAAGTGAGGGTCTGAAGTCTCGTCTGGGTCACCGGATCGATGATCAACGCTCTTTGGACAAAGGAAAATTGAGGTCCAGTTCTAGGTCTAAGAGCCGTGGATCCTCTTCTTCTAGATCTGATGCTGTACCCCTGAAACATCGCAGCAATATAGCTAGCAGGTCTAGATCTAGCTCGCCTTCTGTTCAGCAGCAGGGTTTGGTTTCATATGGGGATGCCAGTCCTGATTCGGGAGCAAAGTAGATCGAGAGCCCTTTTGGGCATGGAAAGTAGGCAAACCTCCATGATGGATGAAATTCGCTGGTATTGTTAGCTGGAATTAATTGTGAATTACATTGCAGTGTAAGTTGAACAGCATGGGCTGGTGTGTTAAATTTCATTATGCATTTATTAATTCTCACATGTGCTTTGAGAACAAAGCCGATAAATTAAATTGAAATGTGGGTATATTTCTCTTCAACCATATCTGCTGATACATCATGTATATGGCAGCAGATGGTGATGGTTTTTCTTACACCTGGTCCTGGGCTCTTATTTATTAAGAGTTACAGGGCTGAGGAAGAAATTACTGGAGTCTTGGCGCCCAACTAGAGCCATTGCTGAAAGCTGGTGTAGCATTTCATTTCTACTGGCTTAAATTTTCTTTGATCTGTGGTGGGATTGTTGTAATAATCAAGTCCAAGATTCAATGTGTAAAGCAGGTGAACTTGCAGTACCTGTACGCCGCTTACCTTTAGGGTCGGTTGTCACTTTGGACTTCCTATCTGATTCTGGGTCTCCATTTGCCAGGTGCCATCATACCGGTTTCTATTTTTCAATGCCAGATAAATGGAACTACTGTTTAGATTGTCCCAATAACTAAATTGTCTTTTGGCTTTGACTGCTACTATTTCAAAAAAGAAATGTTTGAACTTGTCTTAAGTGTTGACTGTTGAAGGAAAGATTGTTCTAGTCTCGCATCGATTACTCATCCTATTGGCTTTTTTTTTTTTTTTTTTTTAATGTAATTCTAAAAGACGACGTCAATTATTTCGCAACACAAGTGCATTAGTGCAAAAAGCTGGTTAACCCTGCAAATTTGACTAATCTAAGTACTACTAAATCCGTCCTAATTAGGTAATGGAGTGTTAGAGAAGGGAAAAATTGAATAATCTGAAATTTTAAGGCTAAAGTTTTTACTCAACATCAGAATTGCCGACTTTGTTGTTAAAATCGGATCAGATTGACCGATTGAATCAGAAAAATTGAGAATTAAATTAAGGATTGGTTTGGTTAGTTTTAAAATTTTGTTTTTTAAAAATCATTTGAAAAATTGGTGAATTGATCGAATTGGACGGTTTCTTTTATTCAAGCAGTCAGAATTTTTTATTTTATTTTTGATTAAAAATAATAAATGTTAAATTATATTTATTTTTATCTTACATATAATAAATGTTAAATTATAGATACATAAATATATGTATATTGATTTTTTTTCGATTTAATTAGTTCGATTTGAGTCGAATTTTTGATCTTATGTTTTTATGATTTTTTAATCGGTGTGGTTTTAAAAACATTGCTTGCAGAGACACAGGGAGTAGGTGTCATTTAGTGTTTCCAATGTAGAAGGTATGGCATATGATATGCAATTAGACTGTTGTAACTTGGTGCGGGAAGCTTAGTTGCTGATCAGGAAGGATCGGAAGTCAATGTTCTCCATGTTATGGTGAAGCCAATAAATGTGCAGATTGGATAGCAAAGAAAGCAAGAGTCATGTCAAGGATTTCCTTCCTGGCACATCCGGTGTTTCCTGAATTGCACAGATTGCTCTTAGATGATTCAAGGAGTTCCTTCCTGGCGCACCCGGTGTTTCCTGAATTGCACAGATTACTCTTTAGATGATTTTAGATGGCTTACCTAGCAACGCCTTTATTTTAGTTAGTTTCTGTTTCTAGGGCACTGTTCTGGTTTTGTTACCAAAAAAAAAAACCCTCTTAGATTGGTTCCCCTTTTGGGTACAATTTGATCTTTGAGCCACATGTATGTAGGGACCAACACATAGTATGTTGCTGCCATGGCGCCCAAAATAAAACGCAGAAAGAACACAAATGGGTTCACAGGTTTTGATACATCCTCTTCTTTTGGACCGAGCTGTAATAAAAGAGAAAGAGAGAGAGAGAGAGAGAGAAGATACGTACTTGAAAAGTCAACAAAATAAGATATGCAGATGTTTGCAGTAATTGCTAATCAAACAACAGTAAGCAAGGTTGAGCATCAATGTATTCAGTGAGTAACAATTGATGTTCCATCATCCATTATTCCAAAAACATAAGGATTTACAGGTCTATAATCAAATAAATCTTGCCATTCCAACTCTTTTGCAGTGCAAAAATATATCTCAGCTCACCCAAAACCATGAATTCCACCACCACAAACAATGGATTGAATAGATTTCCTTAAACTAACATTTTAAATACTTTCAGCATTTAGCTGTTCAGGAACTTAAGATGTTACAACCGTGGTTGTGGTAATGCACAGCTGCACACAGAAGCATGCTGAAAGTGAATACCCCGCCCATAAACCAAATTCCTTCCAAGAGGTATCCAGTGACCAGATTGTACATTTCAGTTCAACTTTCTCCAAAACTATAGCAACAGAAGCTTCTAATATCCAATTCGAAAATTTATGGCCGAAGACTCGAACCTGAGTTCATATGTATCTCAAACATCCAAATGTCTGTATGTATAAGTACCTTCTTTTTTCCCTAGGCACTCTTCAACTTATTTAGAATAGAATTTTTTTCTCAAAGAGAAAGAGGAAGAAGAAGAAGAAAGCCCTATTGCATGCTTTGATCTCTCTTTTTCAATATTCAATATTTTGTTCCTCGAATTATAGGTCCTAAAGCTTTAGTTAAAATTAAGTTCAATATTTTAGCCATATATTAGATAAAAATAGGTCCAAAAACAATATAAATTTATCAAAAAGAAAAAAAAAAAAAAAATCTTTTTGGTACATAAAAGGATTAAAGTATCAAACTTTATAAAATTAGGGGATCAAAGCAGTGATTTTGCAAAATGGAGGACTGAAGTATGTATTATGCAAAAACTTGCGAGAAAATCATTTTTGTCAATTAAACACCATTCAAAAATCCTATCACAGCTCATTATGCACAACACAGATTAAGGATTTGCCCCACAAGTTCCTCTTAATGAAGATAATATTAGCTGGTGGTTCTATGCTGTCAACTTTCCTTGTATCAAAACTACAATCGAAATAATTTCCCCATATCCATCAGAAAAAGCAGAATAAAAAATTTACACCAAACCATGTAAATACTTCTAACAATATGAACAAATTAAAAGGATCCTTTCTTGGTTTCATTACTTTAACTAGTGATCTCAATATCATTATTACAGAAGTACCTTTTCTTAACCAGTGCTAGAAATACTAGTTCTCACTCTCTAAATTTCCTCTTCCCTTCATGCTTTTGTTATTATTACGAAACATACTCCTCTTTTTCTTTCTTTTTTTTTTTATTTATTTTTTGTAGAATTTCTTAAAGAGTGCCGTAAATCTACAAGTCAAGCTTCAAATTACTATAAGCCTAATTCATCATCTTATATCGCTCAACATTTTAACTGTATAGTAGATAACCAACTATAAGAGAAAATTGCTAATCAATAGGTTTTTGAGTTTCTATCGTCAATACATCATAGAACACGACTGAGCATTAAGAGAGCCACCAATATGTGATTTTTATAGAGGCGTTCATAATTCAAAACAAAATTACTAAAATAGGCCTCCACATACAGCATCTACACAAATACATCCCAAACACATTACATCTCATACCCGATCTACCCATAGATATAGAGTGATAGAAGAATGCAACACATTCAGACGCTGAGAAGGAGGAGGCAAGCCAGTCCATAAACACCTCGAGTCCTTGACACATACTACCCCAAAATGAACTTATAAAACTAAAAAGGCTTGTAATCTAGAAGACTGAGCTAGACAACCAGATGCTGGCTTAATCATTATGCAGTGAATGAGTCAAAAATAAATTACCTGTAAAGGAGAATCTCCAGATGCAGGTTTAACACCTGTTACAGAACATCCCATGATCAGTCCATGCTGGCGAACTCCACGGTACCATTTTGGGCAATCCGCTTCAGCTGAACATCCTTAAACCCTGCCTTTTCTAACCATTCAATGTATTCTTCCTCCTTTGGGAAAAGCATCCAAACATCAGCAAAGAAGCGAGACAACCAAAATGTTGGGTACACTGGACCAATTATACAGGCTTTTCCTCCTAGTTTCAGGACCCTATATGCTTCCTTGATGCCGCCTTGTGGGTCAGGCCTGTACTCAATACTGAGGACACAATGTGACGCAACAAGGAAGCAGGAAACAAGGCTAGAACACGTCTACAGCTAGCGAGAGGAAGGGCTCCTTCTGCTTGGCCTTAGCAAGCTGATGCGGGGAGTCATCCAGAATGGTAACATTTTTGGCATCCACATGCTTAACTATACCCAAAGTAGTGAAACCAGTGCCACCACCAACATCCACAACTAGCATATTCCTATTATTAAGATCACCAGGCTCTAATGCATCATCTCTCATATCCTTAGTCCAGTGTCCAGGATTTATGACGTGGTCATGCACAATTGAGAGGAATCTATAGAAACAAAAAGCCTCTTTCTTGTGTTGAATGAACTTGGTCTGAGAAGCTGGCCTAGAGGCTGATAAACTGCATTTGGGTGCCATTATTTTTGTTGTCCTGGTGAATAAATTAACTCTGGGAAAATGCTTCCATGAAAATCAGATCACAAAGTAGCTAAACCTTTCGGGGTTTTGCCTCTGATGAGAGTGAGGTTCTCAGCTCCGTTAAGCATTGAGGAGGCCATAATTGGATCAATCAAAGATTACCCACCAAGGAAGACAAGTGAATTCGGAGATTCCTAAGAAAACCCACTAGCAGACTCGGGCTAAGTTTATTGGTGGTGGTTTCTGGTTTGTTGTTGTACACTGAGCATGGTGTGGCTAAGCAAGGAAGCGTGAAGTATAGACATAAGGCTGAGGTTGGTTGATTGCTCAGTGTCTTGAATTTAAGCAAAACTGATAACAACTTTTAAGTGTGTGACTACAGGGTTATTTTGTTTATTATTATTAATAAAGAGAAGAGAAAATAAAACTATGACCTTCTTGATCAAGCAATGCCTACAAATCAAAGAAAAACAATTGCAACAAATGGGATAGAGGTACATCTAAGTAATGTATTCCCCAATTCTTATTATAAGCTTTCAAAGCCAACCAATCAGTATATCTGTTATTTTCTTGAAAAACATGATAGTTTTAAAATCTCAGTTTCAATTATTAAACTGCGATTCAACAAGATCTCAAAATTAAGGTTAATTTCACATAAATTTCTTTCATTGATAGCATCAATAATCAGAGAAGAATTAATCTCCAAAATTAATTTTCTATAACTCATATGCACCCCATTTGAATCCCAGTGATAGCACCATATAATTCTGCCACATTGGAAGAATGAGTTACTATAAGATAACAAAAACCTTTCTTCCAATTATTATTGTCATCCCTAATAAGCCTACCTGTCGCTGCGCCCGATATGCCCCATCTGTATTTATCTTAACCCAACTATTTCCTGAAGAATCGCACCCAAATAAGCTCCTATTAGAGCTGGAACACCAAAAACCAACTTCCTGCATTAAGTAGCTGCCTGAATTTCATTAACATACCTGTTAATTTGCACCATGGGACTAGTAATGGAATGATTGACTACTAGCTTTTTATATTTATAAATTTTGACTCATGATCATATTTGTAGCTTTGCATTCTAGTTTATGATATATTGTATATAAGATCTATAATTAATAAAAATCTTATTATAATTTTGAAAAATAGGCATTCTAACGAGGTTAAATTTTAAAATAATTAAATTATTATTAACATTTGAGTCCAGGAATTCACAGTTTTAGAAATTAATTTAAATATTATTAAATAAATTAATTAAAAAAAATATAAGGCGAAAATAATATTGAATGTTATTTTAATCAAATTAATGAAAATTCTTATTATATTGATATTGGAAGGTTTGGCTATAGGAAGCCAAGACACTGATTAGATTAACACCTGATTATAATGGTGAAAGTTAAATCGATCAAATTAATTAAATTAAATTAAAATTAATGATTTATAATTATTTAGTGTAATTTTGGATTAAAAATAAAGCAAATCGAAGCTTTGATTTTATTTGTAGTTTAAGTTTTTTTCTCAATTTTAAATTGAATCGAATCGAAATATATATATATATATATATATTGCTTTTTTACTATTATTATAATTAAATATATTTGATTTGATTTTATATACAAACACATATTTTTTTAATCTAATATTAATTTAAAATTAAAAAAAAATTATTTATGAAAATTAACTATAAATAAATAAATAAAAAAGAGTTTAATTCTTGAGAAAAAAATATAAATTTTGGACATATTAATTATTAAACTTGACAAATTTTGCGTTGTATATTAAACTATTTTGAGAATTTTTTTATTACCGATACTTTATCGATATTTTTTAAAATTAATAATGATTTATAAAAAAAAATTAGTTTGAAATTAATAAATCATAAGTGATTAAATCGAATTAAATTGAATTAAATCAATAATTTAATTATAATAATAATTTAATAATAATTTTTCAAACTAAATAAATTGAACTGATGACATCCTACTTATTAGCAGTCGGCATATTCGTATGTAACAAATCAAAATGTTAATTTAGAGTTATTGTGAATTTGTGATATAAAGTACATGTAAACTTAGTCTAATGCTAAACGTATATGCTTAAATCTCCTCAATAATGCTAAAAAGAAAAATTATGATTCAGATACAACGGAACAAGTGGGATGACTTGATGCTAGACAATAGTTCATAATAATATATAATCTAGTTGGTTAATACTGAAATCCTAAATTTTTTTAATCTTATATTCAAATTTCGCTGTTATAATCTAATAATTTATATTGAATTATAATATTTATGATTATGTTTTATCAATTAAAGGAAAGATTGACAAGACTCATGAGTCATCTTCCATGCAATAATTCCATGCATGAGTTGCTAATTTTAAAACTCCTCCAAATCCAATCTAAAGAGGAAGAAAATCCTAAACATGAACATCCCTAGGATTAGGAATTGGACAGTGCATTTTCATTATCAGCCACTTGACATAGACTTGAGCGTCGTCTATGTGTTGAATTCCCTTTTTAAACATTTGATCCTGATACTGAACTTCACTTTAATTTTTTTTTTCTCGAGGAATCTTTTCTTGTTGCTGACACCTCACGCCTGAAATTAGCTCATCAATTCCATTACTAACCTTGAATTACATGTCAAGTCTTAGATGCATTCGTTTGGTAATTGGATTATATATATATATATAT
>CANXYC012139329.1:0-30139 GCA_948193065.1 Aleurites moluccanus | reverse complement strand
TGACTTGTTTAAGCTATTTTAAGCTTAATTGTGTATGCATGTCATATAGTTTATTTTAATGGGTTCTTCGTGGTATTGGTAGCGATAGCATCACCCGTACCCTAGGACCGTCATGGCTCCTAAGTTGGGCTGTGACAGTATGGGTCTAAATGTGAGATATATACTGATCATAAGAGTTTACAGTATATACTTCAGCAGAAGGATCTGAACCTCTGGCAGCGCAGATGGGTTGAATTGCTAAAGAATTATGACTGTGAGATCTTTTACTTTCCGGGGCAAGGCTAATATTGTAGCTGATGCACTGAGTCAGAAGTCTATGAGCATTCTAGCTCACATCTTAGTTTTCAAGAGACTATTGATCCGTGAGATGAATGAGTTAGCTGATATAGGTGTAGAGTTGGATTTGGGATCCTAGGATCGTAACCAGGCTTTGATAGCCTAATTTTGGGTTAAGCCATTGTTGATTGATGATATTAAGGTAGCATAGGATAGAGATCCATATCTTTTGAAGATAAAGGGAGATGTTCAGAATGGTAAGGCAACAGAGTTCCCTGTAGAGAATGATATACTGAAGTGTGGGAAGCGGATATGTGTACCTGACATTGATGGGCTATGGGATCAGATTATGAGAGAGGCTCACTATTCATCATATACTGTTCATCCTGGAATTACCAAGATGTACCATGATTTGAGGGATATTTATTAGTGGCCTGGTATGAAGAAGGATGTGGCTCGATTTGTTTATTCATTGTAATACCCTATAAAAAGCATAACATGTCTTTGTGAATAAAGTTCTTAGTATATGTTTTGAAATTATTGAAATGACTAAAGATAATTTTGAAAACTTAGTTAGAGCGAAAGCGAGAATCTTTTTTCAAAATTGTCAGTGTCGATATCGCTGCCGCAAAAATAGCAGTCCAGTCGACAAATGAATTTTTGATTTTGACTAGAGGGTAGATGATTATATGTATGCATATGTAAATAAAGTAAAAAAGAAAGAGGTGAAAAATATTTAAGAACACTGATAAAGTAACAATAGCAAAATCGTAAATTAAGGGTATAGTATAATTTCTACAGTCTGAGTTTCATAACGACTCTGAAACTATATTTATTAATACGTATTAATAAAAATATGATGTTTGGATATTCACTTTGAAATCCAAATCCCGATGGAATTGTCAGAATAAATTACCGAAGGAAAATATGGCAAAAGCATAATTTAAGGAAAGTTGAAGGACAAAAAGGAAATTTGCCAAATGTGACTTACTATATAAGTCACACTTAGCAAAATTTTGCCCATTTTTGCTCTAGTTCATCTGTAGCTTTCCATTTCCATTTGATTTTTCTGCCATTTTGTTAAGGAAAATTGATGGAAACTTGATTTAAACATAAGATTATTCATCCTCTATCCTTTTCCATCCATAGGAATCAAGAAAATTTCAAGAATGATGTACTTCAAGATTTCGGCCACTTCACATATTTGAGGTAAAATGTTGTTTTGGTTGGTTTTATGAATGATTTAGGGTTTATTGATGTTAGTTAGATTGGGTAATTAGTTTAATTGCATCAATTGATGCATATAGTATTTTTACCCAATTTTCAAACCCTAAACCTAAGTTGTATGAAGTGATTTTGTGCAAATGGATTAGGATGTGTAAATTGAGTTAGAATAAGTCAATTGGAAGTTAATTGATGATTAATTAATGATTGAATTGTTGTACAAAATTCGATTGAAGAAAATTGCTTATTTTGCCTACTTTGAGGAATTTGAAGAATTTGGCGACAAAGCAATTTTGCTTGGTGAATTAGAGTGTTAGGTGAGTTTAATATGCATCCTTTGTTATGCTTAAATTGTTAAAATGTAAATTGGAATCCATTTGTGAAAACCCTAAAATGGCCGAACCACTTTAGGGCAAATTTGCCTAGTTTTGTTCTTGTTTTTCCTATGGCTTTTGCATGCCAAATTGATCCAATTGATGATGTTTATTGAGTTGTATATAATGCCTATGGAATTGCTTATATTATTTATTGTTGTTGATAATTGGAGCAATGTCAATGTTGCACCAAAATCATGCCAAAATGTCTATTGAATATTGCACACAATGTGTTCGATAAAATGCCTAGCTCAAAAATCCATAGGCCAACCATTTGAATGCCATCGTCGCCAGCGACAATGGCATACCAATTGCATCAACTTTTTGGCCGAAAATGGCCAATTTATGTTTGTTCCCATTATTGGTTGCTAGACCTTTGGTTATCGTATAATTGATTGTTATTGATATCTTATTGACTCTATTGCTCATTGAATTGATTGATGATGAGTTATTGATATTGGTCTTGCCATTATTGTAAAATGGTATCTATGATATGCTATTATTTCTATTGATTCCGAGGTGATTTGACAGAGCTGCCGCCCCAACAGGGTAGTGAGTTCACACTGTCGGCGTTGTGCATAATGTATATTGTTATAGTACCCTGAATTAGGAAGGGATGTCCTAGTCATAAGACTTGATCCGTCTTATGTTTATTTATATGAGTGATTTGTGCTTGACACATTTCTATGCGTTTGCTGGCTCTATATCTGTCATTTTCATCTTATCCATGTGATATATTCCCATTGATGTATAATACCCCAGTAGACAGAACAATGGAAAGTGAGGAATTACAGAAGACAGTATAGATATAACGGACTATAGTAACATATCTAATGTTAATTGAAATATGAATAGGCTCAATCGATTATGGAAATATATAGAGAATGATAAAGAGTAATATTCAAGAATTTTTGAGCCTCAATCGGGCTATTTTTGAGGTACTGTCTCGGAAAGTACCGGTGTTAATTATACTGCCGGGAAAATAGTAGTCCGACAAATTTAAGAATTTTTGACCCAGACTTAGGGGGAATTAAATAAGTTAATTTTATGTGAAATTATGGTGAAAATAAAGAGTTGAAAAATATTTTGAAATACTGAAAATAAGAGTAATGGTAAAATTGTAAATAAAGGCAACTTTGGGGGCAATTTTGAAAATCCAATGTCTGGGATCCAGAAATGACCCAGAACTATTTTTAAATGATAGAACAACCTAAAATAAGGTATTTCACTCCTCACACTTGAGGTTGAATCTAAACAGAATAGCAGAATAAATTACAGAAAGTTTTGGGGTAAAAATATAAATAAGAAAAAATTTAGGCTAAACTGTAATTAAACAAAGTTGTGGGACCCACCCTTTCGAGAAAGGGAGCTAGGTGGTCAGCCATGGTGATGGAGAGATGATATTTGTGATAGAAAATAATTAATTGATTTATCAATTAATGAAAAAAAAATGACAAATCATCAAAAATTCTAGAAAATTCTTTCTTTTGTCTTCATTTCTTTTTGGGTTGGCTTTTGGTGTATAAAAAAAGAGGATTGAAATAGCTATTAGAAGGAGGTTGAACGAACCTCTAAGGGAGAGTTACCAAAGAAATAAGTCTTCTAACATTTCCAAAGAAATCAACCAAAAATAGATGGAAAGATAAGAAAGGAAGAAGCTTTATGAAGATAATAGATAGAATTTGGTGTTTAATCATTTGGAGGAGCAAAAGAAGAGGGCAATTCAAGTGTTTTAAATCAAGGTAATGATTCTAAACTTACCATTTTTAATTATATTTAAGAGTTCTAAAGTGTTTTAAATCAAGGTAATGATTCTAAACTTACCATTTTGAATTGTATTTAAGAGTTCTAAGGTTTGATTTGGCAAATAATTGAGGTAATTAAGTTAAAAATATAAAGAATGAGCTAGGGTTTATATAGTTTCTGAAATATAATTTAAGGCAGTAAATTGTGGTTAATATTCTGAAATTTTAATGACTGAATTTGAGGATAGACAAAATATTAAAATTGTATATAAATATGTTACTTAGATGTCTGTAAAAGCAATTTGGAAAATTCTAAGTGAGGAAAGAGGTATTGAATAAAAACTATGACTAACCTGAAATTAGGTTTTCTAAAAAATGCTACTGTGTTTTTATTTTATAGACTATTAGAGAAAGAATTAGAAGAAGTATTAAACATGAAAAGTGTTCATTTATGTCTTATCTATAATCCTGTAAAATGGTTTTCCAATTGGATTTGCGTTCTATGAGATATGAGGTCATGAGAGTAATCTGCCCGGAATAATTGATAAACAGAATATAGGCTACTATATTCTATAGATATGAGGACCTTAATCTCTTAATTAGAGAAAGTGATAAAAATAAAAGATGTTCATTTATATGTTATATAAATGACTGTAAAATGGTTTTGTAATTGGATGAGTACAAAATTAATTATAGGCATGGAAACAGAATTTGTTCGGACAAGGATTTCAGGGCCGTAGTTGGATTTTGGAAATTCACTAATAATTGTATAGTGATCCAAATATTCTGAAATTTGGATATGTTATAATTTTATTTGTATATATTCAATAGGAAAAATAATTACAGTAATTGGTTTAGTATTGATTGAGTTATTAGCAAAAGAACAATGTCTGCCAGAATAAGATTTGTAGGCAGAATGCAGGCAGCAGGGCTGGTTGTAAAATTAAGTTTAAATTAACACCATAAAGTGTATAGTAATGAGTTTAAAGTGAAATTTGAATATGATAGGATTTATATGTTAAGTTTAAGTAGGAACAAGAATTGAAGCAATTGGATAAGTGTAGAGAGAGATATATAGGTAATGGAATACAGGCTGCCAGTAAGGAATTTTCATAGAAAAACCTAAAACTTGGAAATTTGAGAATTTTTTTTAATATAAGTATAAGTAATGTAATTTTATGTTAAATAGTATCTAAATGGAAATTAATTGGATATGTAGAGTCGACAATGAATAAGAGACGTGACGGATACCATAAGAGATAAGGCAAAGAATCAAGGATAAAGGAAAAGGGAAACGTACACGTTATAAGCTAAGGTGAGTAATGTATATATCATATTTATGCCATGATATGTTGACTCAATGAACATGTTTCCTTCTTTATTAACTGCCACTTGTTATTGTCGATCATTCTTTGATCTTCCTAAAGATTGAAATTTATTCATATTCATTGATTGCTATTGATATTGAAATGCCTTTATGTACTGATTGATAAGTAAACCCATGAGTATCGATCGAAAGCCATTGTACCATAATGTTCCTAATGAATACTGGATATTGTTATTGATTTCCATTGACCTATTTACATGAGATTTGACAGAGCTGCCTCACCGACGGGGTAGTGTGTACATACCGTCGGCAATGTGCACATTGACTATACGTGATACCCTAGTTAGGAAGGGTTAATTGTCCTAGCCATAAGACCCGATCAGTCTTATGTATATTGATACATGTGATATGAGTTTCATTGCCTTTTATCTGTATTATCTACATGATACGAGTATTATTTACCTGTTCATTGATTCCAAACTTATATCTTATTGCTTACCATTGATATCTTTTATTATCATATGCTTATATCTCATATTTGATGATGTATACATGCTCACTGAGTATTTTATACTCACCAAATAGTGGTTTATAATTTTTACATGGATGAGATAGAGGAACATGATTTCAAGTCAATTTCTTTTTCGACTTGGGATGTCAAGTACATCGAGATAAAATATTATTCTCTAAAGGTTACAAGTTTCAACTCATAGAGCTCTATGGTACTGTGTATAATTAGATAATTAAGTACTTTAGTGATATATGAACAGTGAAGTAATTGACATTTAAGTGACGTTAAAATATATTGTGATTTGCTCTTAAAGTTTAGTAATGAATGACTATAATGTGTAGTGCTTAATGATATTGATAGTGGAGTGATAATGACAATGATACAGAAAAAGCTAAAATGAAATTCATATGTTTTGAAAAAGATTTAGAAATGCCATGTATGACTGTTGAACTATGAAGTTGAGGGTATAAAGATGACAAATTATTGGGAGTGTAAAAATAATTTTAGTGCAGGCTGGGAAATTTTTGAGAGACCCGATTTTGGGTTGGGATTAAGGTTAAAATTAAAAAGGAAACTCTAGCAAAATTTTTATAAAATTTATAAGTAATAATGGGATTTAAGCATTAATGAATGAATTGATATTAATTGAATGATTGATAAATGGAATGTACATGGGTTCTACGGGTTTCCAGTGACCTTAGGTCAACCCGTTCCCTAGGACCGTCGCAGTCCAAAAGTAGGTCGTGACATGATATGATTGTTTACTTACAGTCATATTCTATACTTGATTATGTATTACAGATATTCTGAGCAGATTGATTCATTTACTTCATCTGCCTATTGCTTATTGATATTCCATTTCCTATTTTATTGGTCGATGTATATTAGATTCACTGAGTATCATATATATTCACCCTCTCATTGTTTACCCTCTCAGGTGCAGAGTAGGAGGTAAGTATCTCGACATTTTGACTCTCTGTGGATTCTGCAGTATTATAGCAGTGTAATTATTTTAAACACTGAATATTTTATATGTTCATATCCTAGCTGCTCCATGGGTTATGTACAGTATAGTTAGTGTATGAACATGTATGTATGGGTATATTGAAAATTAATTAATGATATGATTATGGTAATTATAGAAAGTAACAGAATCAATGCAGAGTTACATAATGAATAGTGATTATATAAGTGTATGTATATAGACTGTTATATGATTAATGATGGGTATAGATGTTTTCGCTGCAATATTGATATTGTATTGAGATGATTGATGGGCTTTACGGGTGCCGGTCGCCTCAGTATCTCCTACACCCTAGCATCATCGCAATCCGAAAATAGGTCATGACATTCATACTTAGCCTGTTAGTAGGTTAAGTTTGAGCATTAGAAGCCTTATGGTTTGCTTCAAGAGATTGAGTTGTCAGAGTGTAAATGGGAGCAGATTACTATGGATTTTTTAGTCGGTTTACCGAGGACTACATGGGGTTATGACTCCATATAGGTTATTATAGATCGATTGATGAAGTCTTCTCATTTTCAGAAAGTAAAGACCAGTTACTCTGCAGCTTAGTATGCATAGTTGTATGTGGATAAGATTGTGCGGCTTCATGGAGTACCACTGATGATTATATCAAATAGAAGTACACAGTTTACTTCTCGATTTTGGCAGAAGTTCCAAGAGGTTATGGGTACCCAATTAAGGTTCAGTACAACTTTTCATCCACAGAACCGATGGACAGTCAAAGAGAATAATCCAGACATTGGAGAATATGCTGCGGTTATGTGTTCTAGATTTTAAAGGTAATTGGGATCAGTATCTGCCGCTGATTGAGTTCTCCTACAATAATAGTTACCATTCTTCTATCGGAATGGCTCCTTATGAAGCACTGTATGGTAGGAAATGCAGATCTCCAGTATGTTAGATAGAACTAGGGGAGAAATAGTTAGAGGGACCAGAGTTGATAAAGGAGACAATGGAAAAGGTGTCTATCATTAAAGATAGGATGAAGATCGCTTTTAGCAGACAAAAGAGTTATGCCGATCCAAAGCGGAAGGATGTTCATTTTGCAGTAGGTGACCATGTCTTTCTTAAGATCTCACCAATGAGAGGTGTTATGAGATTTGGGAAGAAAGGGAAGCTGTCACCAAGATTTGTAGGCCCATTTGAGATACTTGAGAATATTGGCAATGTGTCCTACAGATTGACTCTTCCTCCAAATTTGAGCCATGTTCATCCAGTGTTCCGTATCTCTATGCTGCAGAAGTATGTTTCTGATCCATCGCACGTATTGAAGTTATAAGATATTGGGGTTAATGAAGACTTGTCATTTAAGGAGCTACCAGTAGAGATTGTAGATCGACAAATTAGACAACTGAGAAACAAAGAAATCTCAATGGTAAAAGTGCTTTGAGGAATCAGTCGATGAAGGAGTGAACATGGGAGAGTGAGCAGGATATGAAGGACAAATATCTATTCATGTTTCAGCATTGAGGTATGTGTTTATTTTAAATTCGAGGATGAATTTGTTTGAAGGGGGGTAGAATGTAATTTCGTAGAAAAGCCTACCTTAATTGAACTATTTTATTCTCAGTTTTTGGTTTGAAATCATCAAAATAACTAAAAATAATTTTAAAGACACAATTAGAATGCAAATGAGATACTTTTTTGTAAAACGTCGGTGTCAATAACATTGTCGAGAAAATAGCAGTCTAGTCGACAGATGAATTTCTGATTTAGACCAGGGGGTAAAGAATCACATAAATATATATGTAATTATGGTGAAAAGAAAAAGGTGAAAAATGTTTAGGAACACTGAAAAAGTAAGTGATGGCAAAACAAAAAATAAATGGAACTTTGGGGGTATAGTGAAAATTGGACTGTCTGAGTTTCAGAACTATTATGAAACTATTTTTATAATAAAGTATAAATAAAAATAAGATATTTGAATCCCTACTTTGAAATCCATATCCCAACTGAATCGTCAGAATAAATTACAGAAGGAAATGTGGCAAAAGTATAATTTAAGGAAAGTTTAAGGACCAAAATAAAATTTATCAATTGTGACTTAGTATATAAGTCACACTTGAACAAATTTCTGCATTTTCTTCTCCTCTTTGGCCGAAATTTTCCCTTCCTTCTTCCATAATTTTTCCTTCAAATTTCTTAAGGAAATTCAAAGCAAATTTGAATCAAACCTTGTATCTTCCATCTTCCATCCATTTTCTACTTTGGAGAATCAAAAAATTGAAGAACAACCACCTTGTGGATTTCGGCCCAACCCTCCATTTTGGGTAAAATATTGTTTTGTTTAATTTTATGGTTGATTTAGGTATTATAGATGTTAATTAGATTGGGTAATGTGTTTAATTGCATCAATTGATGCATATAGCATTTTTCCCTAATTTTTCAAACCCTAACCTAAGTTGTATGAACTAGCTATGTGATTTTGGATTAGTTTATGTTAATTGAGCTTAGATTATATTAATTGGAGGGTAATGGATGAATTATTTGTGGTTGGTTTGATGTACAAAATCATATTGAGGAAGATTACCATTTTTACCTATTTTGAGGAAATTAGAGGCAAATAAATTTTGGTGGCTTGTTTGGTGTGCTAAATGAGTCTTTTATGCATCATTTAACATGCCTAAAGTGTTAAAATGTCAATTGGGATTCATCTCCAAAAGGGCGATTTTGGCCAAACCCTATTAGGGCATTTTTGCCTTTGGTTTTGTTTTATTTTCCCTTGATTTCCCAAGCCAATTTGATGCTTATATTGTGTATTGTTGTTGATAATTGGGGCAATATTGGAGTTGCACCCAAGCCTTGTCAAATTGTCCACCCAAAGTTGCCCACCAAGTGTTTGTCAAAATGCCTAGCTCAAAATCCATAGGCCTACCAATTGAGTGCCATCGTCGCCAGCAACAATGGCATGCCAATTGCATCAACTTTTTGTTCATATATGACCAACTTATTTTCTATCCCATTGTTCTTTACCGAATCCTTTGTCATTGTAGAATCACCTGCTATTGCTATTCCTTTGGTTCTATTGCTCCTTGAATTGATTGATAATGAATCATTGATACTTGGTGATACCATTATTGTGCAATGGTATCTATTGACTTGTTTCTTGTTTCTATTGTCTTCGATGTGATTTGACAGAGCTGCCGATCCAACAGGGTAATGGGTATATACTGTCGGCAATGTGTACATTGTATTATTATGCCCTAGCTAGGAAGGGTTATCATTCCTAGCCATAAGACCTGATCAGTCTTATGTTTATTGATATAAGATTGATATGTGTTTGACACATATTATATGCGTTTCATGTCCCTATATCTGTCTTGTCCATGTGATATACCTTCCTTTGATATGATTATTGACTTTACTGTCATCTTCTGTACTTGATTCTATATCCTGTTATCTGTTGAGCAGATTGATTTACTTATTTCATCTGCCTATTCTTTATTGATATTCCATTACATATTTTTTTGGTCGATGTATATTAGATTCACTGAGTATCTTATATAATATCTCTGTGGATTGTTGCATTATTTTATATCGGTGTAATTATATCAACACAATATTTTTGTATGTTCATATCCTTGCTGCTCCATAGGTTGTGTATGGTATAGTTAGTTTATGAACATGCATGTATGGTTTATTTTGGGAGTTTAATTAATGATATGATATGATGAATGTTACAGCCAGTTGCAGTATAATTTACAGAATGTTTACAAATTGACAAAAATGAATAGTAAATAGGTAATTGAATAATAAATTGATGGTAATAGATAACTGTATGTGATAATGGGTTCTACGGGTGCCAGTCACCTCTGGCATCTCCTGCATCCTAGGACCATTGCATCTCGAGAACGGGTCGTGACAAAGAACTCCCTAATAAAATGGAGTCATAGAAAGGAAAGCTAGAACACTTATTGATATGGCTAGAACTATACTCAATGAGTACTCATTTCCTAAGTACTTTTGGGCCGAAGCCACCAACATTGCTTGTTACATTTCAAATAAACTTTTTATAAGAGCAATTTTGAATAAAACTCTTTATGAGCTATGGAAAATAATTTAACATCTTTGAGAAGTGATCATGGAAAAGAATTTCTTAATCATGATTTTAAAACCTTTTGTTATGAAATGAGTATTTTTCATAACTTTTCTACACCAACAACTCCCCAACAAAATGGAGTTAGAGAAAGAAAAAATAGAACACTTATTGATATGGTTAAAACTATGCTCAATGAGTACTCACTTCCTATATACTTTTGGGTCGAAGCCATCAATAATGCTTGTTACATTTCAAATAGACTTTTTATAAGAATAATTTTAAATAAAAATCCTTGTGAGCTATGGAATGGAAGAAAATCAATAATTTCATATATTAGAGTATTTAGATGCAAATGCTTTATATTAAACACCAATGATAATCTTAGGAAATTTGACTCCAAAGCGAATGCAAGTGTTTTCTTAGACTATTCAATTTCTAGAAAAACTTATAAAGTTTTCAACAAAATAACTTTAGTTGTTGAAGAATCCATGCATGTTATATTGATGAATCTAGTTCTTTTGATGCGTATAGATTTGAACATGTTGAAAATGATGACATATTTAATCATGTGCATGATACATCTATTGATTTAGAGCCTCTTATTAAATCTTCAATAAAGGACCTTAATAACCTAGGAGATCCTTCCAAGGCCATATAAAATCTTTCAATTAATGTTGAACTTCCAAAGGATTGGAAATTAAAAAAAAGACTGCCCAAAAGACCTTATAATTGGTGAACCCTCTAAGGGTATGGCCATAAAATCCTCTTTCAAAGAAATTGTGAATAACCTAACTTTCATATCTAAGATTAAACCTAGGAATATTGGTGAGGTTTTAGAGAATGAAAGTTGGGTTGAGGCCATACAAAAGGAATTGAACCAATCTGAGAGGAACAAGGTTTGGACCTTGGTTCCTAGACCACAAAACTATCCCACCATAGGTACTAAATGGGTATATAGAAACAAACTATATGAGATTGGTGTGATCACTAGGAACAAAGCTAGATTAGTGGCAAAGGGATATAATCAAGAGGAAGGTATAGATTATGATGAGATATTTGCATCGGTGGCTAGACTTGAGGCTATTAAGATGTTACTTACATTTGCATGCTACATGAACTTTAAGTTGTACCAAATAGAAGTAAAAAATATTTTTTAAAATGGTTTTATTGAGGAGGAAGTTTATGTTGAGCAAACTCCCAGTTTTGAATAATTAGATTTTCCAAATCATGTTTGTAAATTTCAAAAAGTTCTTTATGATTTTAAAAAAGCTCTTAGAGCTTGGTATGATAGATTTAGCACATTTTTAGTCAACAATGGTTTTCAAAAGGAAAAGTTGATACAACTCTTTTCATTAAAAAAGACATGCATAATATGTTAATTGTGTAAATATATGTTGATGGTATAATATTTGGTACTACTATTGAGGTTTTATACAAGAAATTCTCTTCATGCATGCAAAGTGAGTTTGAAATGAGCATGATGAGAGAATTGAAGTACTTTCTTAAATTACAAATTAAACAATGTGAAGAAGGTATCTTCATCAACTAATCAAAGTTGTAATACCCTAGAAATTTCCTAACTCATATGCATGAATTAATTCTCAGCATATGGTTTAAAGGCATTGAAATGATGGGAAATAATTTTAGAGACACAGTTAGAAAGCGAACTAATTACTTTTTCGGAAATCGGCGGTGTTGGGAATACTGCCGAGAATTTAGAAGTCCGGTCAACAAAAGAAATTCTGAATTGGATCAGGGGGTAAAAGATCACCTTAATGCATGTGTAATTTTGGTAAAAAGAAAGAAGTGAAAAACATTTAGAAACTCTGAAAAAGTAACCAATGGCAAAATTATAAATAAATGGAACTTTAAGGTGAATAGTGGAAATAAGTCTGTCTGGGTTTCAGAATGACTCTGAAATTATTTTTATAAATAAATATAAATTAAAATAAGCCTATCGATTTCTCACTTTGAAATCTAAATCCTGACAAAACTGTTAGAATAATTTACAGAGAAGTTGGGGTCAAAGTGTAACTCATGAAAGTTTAAGGACCAAAATGTAAATAACCATTATGATATTTGTATAAAAGCATGCCTTAGAATTTTTGCCATCATCTTCTTCTTTTGTTGTTCATTAGGCTGAACCATCTTCTTCTTGTTCTTCCTCCATTCTTCATCATTTCTCACCAAATTTCTTAGAAAACTTCAAAGAAAAGTTGAGTTTAACCTTTATTCTATCTTTTTCCTCCATTAGTTTGCTTGGAAAGCTGAAGAAATTCAAGGAACTTGGAAGGGGAGAATTCGGCAAGATCACCCATTCAAGGTAAGGAAGTTGTTTGTTCAATTTTATGGTTTATTTAAATGAATTTGAAATTGAATTTGATGGGTTTTAGATTAGATTGCATCAATTGATGCATTTGGATAGGAATTCCCAAATTTGCTAACCTAATTGAAGTTGTATGCCTTAGCTATATTAATTAGAGTTAATTTATATTAATTGATGTTAGAATATGTTTACTGGAGGCCATTAGGTAACTAATTGATGCTTATTTTGGTGTAGAAAATAAAATTGGCACAAGTTGCCCTATTTGCCTTATTTGAAGCTTTTGGGTGGAAATCAATTTTCCAAGAGAATTGGAAGCAATTGGTGAGTTTTATATGCATCATTTACCATGCCTAATGCTTTAGAATTGAAATTGGAAACCTAATATGAAAGCCCATTTTTGGCCGAATGCAAGTTACTATTCATGCCTAGGTTTTTCTTTGATTTTTCCTTTGAATTCTTATGTCATTTTGATCCCTTTTATGTTGTTTAATCTTGTATATTTGATACCTATTGTGTTATTTCCAATATGACATTGTGTTGGTTGAATTGGGCATGCCAAACTTGCACCAAACCCTAACTTATTGGCTTGTCATTTTGTGCCCACCCAGTGTTTGATTAAATGCCTAGTTGTTTTTGCTTGAGCCTATTGCTTTGTATTCCATAGGCCTACCATTTGAATGCCATCATTGCCGGAGACATTGGTATGCCAATTGGCCTACCGTTTTCCTTTGCCGAGGTAACTTTTGTTCCATGTCTTTGTTGATTACCGAACCACTTGTCATTGATTATATATCATCTATTGCAATGCCATTGATTCTATTGATAACTGATTTGATTGATATTGAGCTTATTGATATGGAGGATACCATTGTTGCATAATGGTGTCCATTGATGTGTTTCTTGCTTATATTGATCCTAACGTGGCTTGATAGAGCTACTAATCTGGTAAGATAGTGGGAATATACTATCGGCGATGTGCACATTGTATTATTGATACCCTAGCTAGGAAGGGTTATGGTCCTGGCCATAAGACTTGATCAGTCTTATGCTTATTGATATGGATATTACTGGAGATTGTATGATTTCATATAGTCCATACTGATTGCTACTGGAGACTGTATGTTCACATATAGTCCATCCCTTTATCTGTCTTTTCATATTATACAGAGCCTATGAAACATCTATTGGTTAATTTGTCATCTTTTGATTAATGATTATGTAAAATTATTCACATTGATCTATTGACACCATTGATTCATTTGATATCCATTATTTTATTGGCGATGCATATAGATTCACTGAGTATCTTATATACTCGCCCTTTGCTTTGTTTACCCTTTCAGGAGAGGAGTAGATTGCAAAATCCCATCATCTGTCATCCAGCAGATTTCTGCTCACATTTGATATATGTAATTATTTTTGAATTCTGTATTTTGGTGTTCATAATCTAGCTGCTCCATGGGGTATATATGGGTTAGTTAGAATATGAACATGTATATATGTATGTGATGATATTATGAGATATATGATGATCATATGGCATATTATTATGACTGTTGCATCCCATTGCACTAGTTTATAGAAAGAATTACAGAATGACAGAATGAATGGCATCTAAGTAAAATGAATAATAAATTCCGGGTTATAGAATATGCATGTGATATTGGGTCCTACAGGTGCCGGTCGCCATTTGCATCTCCTGCATCCTAGGACCATCGCGATCCGTAAACGGGTCGTGACAGAGTTGGTATCAGAGCTCTAGGTTACAAATAGTGGAGTTGTAGGTTATAGATGAATAGTACCTAAATTACAGAGGAATAGTGACTAAGTACAAAATGGGGTAGAATTAAGTAAACCATGGAGCATAGGATTTCCTTTATCGTCTTTTGCTGTTATCGTCTGTTATATGTTAGTATTTCACGTTTCTATTATATTCTGAGTATGTTTTCATTTTTCCAGACAGATTATAGAGATGTTCGACGATAGGGACAGAGATACCCGTAAGGCAGAGGTTGCCTCTAATGAGTCATTGGTCAGAGAGATCTCAGTTTCAGAGGGTCTGTCTAGATCCCGATGGACTACAGAGGATACAGAGAGGAGTGATGATCCCTGGAGAGTTGAGATGTTAAGGGGATTGATGGAGTTACGCTGGGATTTAGCTAATTTGAGGCGGGAATGTCAGAATGTACTGCCACCACCAGTTCCAACAGCAGTGCCCCCACCCGTGGCACCAAAGGCAGTACCAGTTGCACTGGCTCCTGTGCAACCAGTAGGGGTTCCTGGGGAGCCTGCTGTATAGGAAGGCCGTAGAGTCATTAAGGAGGGTGGTGTATCGATGTTTAGTGTTCTGAAGCTAAACCTGCCAGAGTTTAGGGGAGACAGAGGTAGTGATCCTATGGATTTTCTAAAGGAAGTTGAGAAGGTAGTTAGGAGACTACCTTGTTTTGAGTTGAGAGTAGTAGAGCTTATTGGGTTGTTATTAAAGGGGAAGGCTTGGACTTGGTTTTCGAGGAGGATGGAGCCCAGGTTATCTGGTGAGCATCTACCCTCATGGGCTAAATTTCGGCAGTGTTTGATCGATGAGTTTATTACTGAGAGGGTGAAGACCCATAAATTGATTCAGTTTGAGTAGTTGGAGCAGGGTAACATATCAGTAGAGGAGTATGCAGAGGAGTTCATCGGGTTGAGTAGGTATGCTACTCATATTATTCCTACTGAGGCGAATCTGATTAGCAGGATTCGGAGGGGTTTACATGCTACACTTCATAATGCATTGTTGGCTACAAAATTTACTTCTTTGACGACAATTATTGATAAGGCTACACAGATGGAAGAGAAGTATAAGACAGAGAGCGCAAAAAGGGACCAGAAGAGGAAGGGAGGTCCAGGATCTCAGATTAGGAGGGGGGAGAGCAGCTCCCAACCTTGGCAGGCAGAGCCAGTGACTCGATTTGATCAGAGATCTTCAGCTAGTAGTCAGAGGAGGAGAGTTCAGAGTAGGGGACCGCTAGTGGTTTAGTCAGCACCTGCCTATTCTCAAGGTTCTTTGAGACCAGCTGCACAGATGCCTAGTATTCCTAGTTGTGACTTTTATTGACAGAGACATGAAGGGGAGTGTTGGAGACAGACTGGTGCTTGTTTGAGATGTAGTCAGTAGGGCCACTATGCTAACAAATGTCCATTGAGGGGTGAGCAATAGCCATCTATTACGGTTTCTCAGCCGACGGTACAGATGAGTCAGAATATGGGCAAAGAGGCTTCAGGCAGAGGCAGAGGCAGAGGAGGACAGGCTCCCAGCAGTAGTCAGGCTCGAGTGGGTAGGGGTCAGGGCAAAGTATTTGCAGTCAACACCCAAAAGGCTCAAAGATCAGATAACGTGGTCACAAGTACTATTTCGATTCAGAATAAGATTGCAGATGCCTTATTTGATCCTATTGCTACTCATTCCTTTGTGTCACCTCATTTTGCACCTAAATTGAATAAGGAAAGGAAATTGTTAGATGTGCCTTTAGTGATTGCTACACCAATGTGTGAGAATGTTGATGTGGATTATTTTTATCCTGATTGTGTGATTGAGATTGATGATAACATATTGCGTGCTGATTTGATTAAACTGCCAGTGTTAGAGTTTGATGTTATTTTGGGTATGGATTGGCTTACGAGGCATCGGGCAGTTATTGATTATTATCTGAAGGAGGTTAGGTTTCAGCATGAGGGGTGGCCAGAGTTTGAGTTTCAGGGTGATATATGGTAGTTCAGAGTTAATATAGTTTCTGCTATCTAGGCTAGGAGGATGATTGGGAAAGGTTGTTCAGCCTATTTGGCTCTTGTGATAGATGTGCAGAAGTCTTCTGTAGATCTTGATCAGATGTCGGTAGTTTGGGAGTTTCCTGATGTGTTTCCTGAGGAATTGCTAGGATTGCCCCCCGGATAGGGAGATTGAGTTTGAGATTGAGGTGCATGTAGGCACTGATCCTATATCCATTCCTTCATGCAGAATGGCACTAGCTGAATTGAAGGAATTGAAGGTGTAGTTGCAGGAGCTGTTGGATAGAGGGTTCATTAGACTGAGTAGTTCTCGTTGGGGTGCACCAGTATTATTTGTAAAGAAGAAGGATGGCTCTTTAAGGATATGTATAGATTACAGGCAGCTAAACAAGATGACAGTGAAGAACAAGTATCCATCGCCTTAGATAGATGACTTGTTTGATCAGCTGCAGGGTGCTAGCCATTTTTCAAAGATTGATCTGAGGTTTGGGTATCACCAATTGAAGATTAAGAAGGGTGATGTACCTAATACTACTTTCAGGAACCGATATAGGCATTACGAGTTCTTGGTGTTGCCATTCGGGTTGACCATTGCATCAACTGCTTTTATGGATCTGATGAACAGGGTGTTCAGGTCATTTTTGAATAAGTTTGTCATTGTATTTATTAATGACATACTTATCTATTATAGGAGCGAGGATGAGCATATGGAGCATCTGAGGATTGTTTTATAGACACTTCGGGGGCATCAGTTGTATGGTAAGTTATCTAAATGCCAGTTCTGGCTAACCGAAGTGTGTTTCCTTGGGCATGTTATATGCAAGGATGGTATTAAGATGGATCCTTAGAAGATTAAAACAGTTGCGAATTAGCCTCAGCCTATTAGTGTTTCTGAGCTTTGTAGTTTTCTGGGTATGACAGGGTATTAGAGGAGGTTTGTGAAGGATTTCTCCAGGATTGCAGCTCCGTTGACTAGATTGATATGGAAACAAGAGCGTTATCTGTGGACTGATGAGTGTGAGCACAGTTTCTAGATTTTAAAGTCTTGCCTCACCAGTGATCCAGTGTTAGCATTGCCATTAGAGGGGAAGAAATTTATTGTGTATTGTGATGCTTCTCGGATTGGATTAGGGTGTGTACTGATGTAGAATAGGAGAGTGATTGCTTATACTTCTCATCAGTTAAAGAAGCATGAAGCAAATTATCCGACACGTGATTTGGAGATGGCAGCTGTAGTATTTGCATTGAAGATTTGGAGGCACTACTTGTATGGGTCTAAATGTGAGATATATACCGATCATAAGAGTTTACAGTATATATTTCAGCAGAAGGATCCGAATCTTCGGCAACGCAGATGGGTGGAGCTACTTGAGGATTATAACTGTGAAATCCTTTATCACCCAGGTAAAGCCAATGTAGTGGCTGATGCACTGAGCTGGAAGTCCATGGGAAGTTTGGCTCATATCATGGTTGGCAGAAGATCTTTGATCCGAGAGATGAGGGATTTGGCAAATATGGGAGTGGAGTTGGATTTGAGTTCTTAGGATCAAAACCAGGCTCTGATAGCCCAATTTTAAGTGAAGTCACTATTGTTTGATGGTATTAAAGTGGCTCAGGATAGGGATCCTCATTTACTAAAGCTTAAGGGAGATGTGCAGAGTGGTAAGATGACAGAGTTTACAGTGGAGGATGGTGTACTAAAGTGTGGGAAGCATATATGTGTACCTAACATAGATGGGCTACGGGATCGGATTATGAGAGAGGCTCATTACTTAGCATACAGTGTACATCCAAGGATTTCCAAGATGTACCATGATCTGAGAGATGTATATTGGTGGCCCGGTATGAAGAGAGATGTGGCTTAGTTTGTTTCCAAATGCTTAGCCTGTCAGCAAGTTAAGTTTGAGCATCATAAGCCATCAGGGTTGCTTCAGAAGATTGAGTTGCCAGAGTGGAAATGGGAGCAGGTTACCATGGATTTTGTAGTTGGTCTACCGAGGACTACGAGGGGTTATGACTCCATATGGGTGATTGTAGACCGGTTGATGAAATCTGCTTATTTTCTGGAGGTTAAGACCAGTTATACGACAGCTCAGTTTGCACAATTGTATATGGATAAGATTGTGCGACTTTATGGAGTTCCTTTGATGATCATTTCAGATAGAGGTACACAGTTCACCTCATGGTTTTGGCAAAAATTTTCAGGAGGCTATGGGTACCCAGTTACGGTTTAGTACTGCTTTTCATTCGTAGACTGATGGGCAGTCGGAGAGGATAATCCAGACTTTGGAGGATATGCTTAGATTGTATGTTCTGGATTTCAAAGGTAACTGGGATTATTATCTGCCATTGATTGAGTTTTCTTATGACAACAGTTTCCACTCTTCTATTGGTATGGCTCCATTTGAAGAACTATATGGTAGAAAATATAGATCTCCAGTGTATTGGGTAGAGCCAGGGGAGAAGCAGCTTGAGGGGCCAAAGTTAATTAGAGAGACCATGGAGAAAGTGCCTATGATTAGAGATCGAATGAAGACTGCCTTTAGTAGGCAGAAGAGTTATGCTGATTCAAAGAGGAAGGATGTACATTTTGCAGTTGGTGATCATATCTTCCTTAAGATCTCACCGATAAGGGGTATTATGAGATTTGGGAAGAGAGAAAAGCTATCACTAAGGTTTATAGGTACATTTGAGATTCTTGAGAAGATAGGTAATGTGGCATATAGATTGGCTCTTCCACCTAATATGAGCCATATACATCCGATTTTCCATATCTCGATGCTATGAAAATTTGTGTCTGATCCATCACATATATTGGACAAGATGTGCGACTCAATGAGAACTTGTCATATGAGGAGTATCCAGTGGAGATAGTTGATCGATAAGTCAAACAGCTGCGGAATAAGGAGATCCCTATGGTTAAGGTGCTTTGGAAAAATTAGTCGATGGAAGAGTGCACTTGGGAGAGCGAGAAGGAGATGAGAGGCAGATATCCATTCTTGTTCCAGGAGTGAGGTATGTATTTTATTTAAATTTGAGGATGAATTTATTTGAAGGGGGGTAGAATGTAATACCCTAGAAATTTCCTAACTCATATGCATGAATTAATTCTCAGTATATGGTTTAAAGGCATTGAAATGATGGGAAATAATTTTAGAGACACAGTTAGAAAGCAAATGTCACGACCCGGTCTCGACGGATCACGACAGTCCTAGGGCACGGAAGATGCCAATGGCGACCGACACCCATAGAATCCAATATCACACACACAATCTATAAACCATTATCATATTGCAGTGGAAATATAACTTACTCAATCATTTCAGCGGAAACCCATCATCAATCACATACACCATATATATATATATCTAATCACTCTTATAACACTATTCATTCTGAAAATACCATATTATATGTCTGTTCATGTCCTAGCTAACCCATATATGCCCCATGGAGCAGCTAGATCTGAACATCAAAATACAGAGTATAAAGTAGATAAATACATCCGTAATACTAGCAGAAATCTCTGTATGACAGACGATAGGAATCTGCAATCTGCTCCTCTCCTGTAATGGGTAAATAATGAGAGGGTGAGTATATAAGATACTCAGTGAATCTATATGCATCACCAATAAAAATCAGGTTAACGGAAAGCTCAATGATTTCAAAAGCTCAATATAATCAATCACAGAACATAATGAAAGGAAATGCCAGAATAGGCTAATATAGATATCATAGAATCAGTAAAAATAGGAAAACAGATAAAGGGATGGATTGTATGACATTATACAATCTCTAGAAATCAGTATGGACCATATGTGAACATATAGGTCTCCAGCATATCAATATCTGTATCATAAGATGGGCTAGGTCTTATGGCTAGGACCATAACCCTTTCCTAGCTAGGGCACCAATAATACAATGTGCACAAGGTCGATAGTATTTTCCCACTACCCTGTCTAATTGGAAGCTCTGTCATGACATATAAGGATCAATATCAAGAAACAACATATTAGTGGATACCATGATGCAACAATGGTATCCTTAATCTCAACAAACTCGATATTAATCAATCAATAGCAGTTAAGTATTAATAGCTCATCAGAATCAATTAATGAGCCTAAAATCGATAAAGCAACAATAATAATCAATTAGACAAAGACTAAAGGTATAACGATAAAAAATGGGAACAAACATATTTTGGTAATTTGAGGTCAAAAAGTTGACGCAATTAGCATGCCATTATCGCTGGCGACGGTAGCATTCAAATGATTGGCCTATGAAAATTTCGGTATGAATTTGGCGCAAAATCGACATTGCCCCAATTATCAATGAACCAGCATATGAAAAGTAATTATTAGGCAACAACCACAACTCAATAATATTCATCAATTGAATCAATAGGCAATGAAAAACACAAGTCAAAGCAAGAACAAAACTTAGGCAAATTATGCAATTTAGGGTTCGGCCAAGGTGCACTTTGCACAAATGGTTTCCAAATTTCATTTAACAATTAGGGCAAGTAAATTGATGCATAGTAGACTCACCTAAACCTCCAAATCACCAAATGCTATGAATTTGCTACCAAATCCCTAAATCCTCGGTTTAGGTCAATTTTGATAATTTTTTCGGAACGAGTTTTATGCAACGATACGAACGTCAATTAAATACCAATTAATACCCAATTGACTTATTCTAAAATCAATTTACACATCCTAATCATCAATTTAACCTATTTAAACCAAAAAATCAAACAAATAAACACTTACCCCAAAACCCTCACTTTGGCCGAAAATCCTTCCTTGAAATTCTTGAATTTTTTCTTGATTTCTATGGCTTAATTTGATTGTTTATAGTTTGTATGGTTTTAGTTTTAGATTTGTAACACTTTTCCTTCACAAATCTAACTTAGAAAATCAAAAAGGAAGAAAGAAAATGAGCTACGGGTGAAGAACACAAATGGACAGAAAATTTGGCCAATTTGTGCTTATATAATAAGACAAAATAGGCAAATTACACTTTAGTCCTCAAATTTTCTAAAATTTACTTTTGATCCTTTTTCGCTTGGTAAATTTTTTCGACAATTCCGTTGGGAATTAGAACTCAAAGTGAATGTTTAAACATCATATTTTATTTTATTATATTTAATAAAAATAGTTTCAGAGTCGTTCTGAAACTTGGACTGCCGAAATACACTATTCACTGAGATTACCTTTTACTTATGGTTTTGCCATTTCTTACTTTATCGGTGTTATTAAATATTTTTCTCATTTCTCTTTTTACTGTATTCATACATGCATATACATTATGATCTACCCACAATCTAAATTCAGAAATTCATCAGTCGACCGAAAATATTGTTTTTACGGCATTGATGTCGGTACCGACAAATTTCCAAAAGTTTTATCATTTTCGTTCTAACTGAGTTTCTAAAATTATTATTGGTTAATTTGATACTTTAAATCCTTATACTGAGAACTTTTCATGCATATATGAGTTAGAACATTCTAGGGTATTACAACAAACTAATTACTTTTTCGAAAATTGGTGGTGTCGGGAACACAACCCAGAATTTAGCAGTCCGGTCAAGAGAAGAATTTTTGAATTTGATCAGGGGTAAAAGATCACCTTAATGCATGTGTAACTTTGGTAAAAATAAAGAAGAGAAAAATATTTAGGAACACTGAAAAAGTAACCAATGACAAAATTATAAATAAATGAAACTTTAAGGTAAATGATGGAAACAAGTCTGTCTGGGTTTCTGAATGACTCTAAAACTATTTTTATAAATAAGTATAAATTAAAATAAGCCTATCAATTCCCCACTTTGAAATCTAAATCTTGACAGAACTGTCAGAATAAATTACAGAGAAGTTAGGGTCAAAATGTAACTCATGGAAGTTTAAGGACCAAATGTAAATAACTATTATGATTTTTGTATAAAAGCATGCCTTAGAATTTTTTCCATCATCTTCTTCTTTTGTTCTTCAGAAGGCCGAACCATCTTCTTTCTGTTCTTCCTCCTTTCTTCGTCATTTCTCACCAAATTTCTTAGAAAAGTTCAAAGAAAAGTTGAGTTTAACATTTGTTCTATCTTTTCCCTCCATTAGTTTTCTTGGAAAGTTGAAGAAATTCAAGGAACTTGGAAGGAGAGAATTCGGCAAGATCACCCATTCAAGGTAAGGAAGTTGTTTGTTCAATTTTATGGTTCATTTAGATGAATTTGAAGTTGAAATTGATGGGTTTTGGGTTAGATTGCATTAATTGATGCATTTGGATAGGAATTCCCAAATTTGCTAACCTAATTGAAGTTGTATGCCTTAGCTATGTTAATTAGAGTTAGTTTATGTCAATTGATGTTAGAATATGTTAATTAGACGCCATTAGGTAACTAATTGATGGTTATTTTGGTGTAGAAAATCAAATTGGCACAAGTTGCACTATTTGCCTTATTTAAAGCTTTTGGGTGGAAATCAATTTTCCAAGGAAATTGGTGAGTTCTATATACATCATTTACTGTGTCTAATGCTTTAGAATTGAAATTGGTAACCTAATATGAAAGCCCATTTTTGGCCGAATGGAAGTTACTATTCATGCCTAGGTTTTTCTTTGATTTTTCCTTTGAATTCCTATGTCATTTTGATCCCTTTTATGTTGTTTAATCTTGCATATTTGATACCTATTGTGTTATTGCCAATGTGACATTGTGTTGGTTGAATTGGGCATGCCAAACTTGCACCAAACCTTAACCTATTGGCTTGCCATTTTGTGCCCACCAAGTGTTTGATTAAATGCTTAGTTGTTTTTGCTTTAGCCTATTGCTTTGTATTCCATAGGCCTACCATTTGAATGCCATCGTGGCCAGCGACATTGGCATGCCAATTGGCCTACCATTTTCCTTTGCCGAGCCAACTTTTGTTCCATATCTTTGTTGATTAACAAACCACTTGTCATTGATTATATATCGTCTATTACAATGCCATTGATTCTATTGATAACTGATTTAATTGATATTGAGCTTATTGATATGGAGGATACCATTGTTGCATAATAGTGTCCATTGATGTGTTTCTTGCTTATATTGATCCTAATGCGGCTTGATAGAGCTACTGATCTGATAGGGTAATGGGAAGATACTATCGGCGATGTGCACATTGTATTATTGATACCCTAGCTAGGACGGGTTATGGTCCTGGCCATAAAACCTGATCAGTCTTATGCTTACTAATATGGATATTACTGGAGACTGTATGATTTCATATAGTCCATACTGATTGCTACAGGAGGCTGTATGTTCGCACATAGTCCATCCCTTTATCTGTCTTTCTATATTATACCAAGCCTATAATATATCTATTGGTTATGTTGTCATCTTCTGATTAATGATTCTGTAAAATTATTCACATTGATCTATTGACACCATTGATTCATTTGATATCCATTATTTTATTGGCGATGCATATAGATTCACTGAGTATCTTATATACTCACCCTTTGCTTTGTTTACCCTTTCAGGAGAGGAGTAGATTGCAGAATCCCATCGTCTGTCATCCAGCGGATTTTTGCTCACATTTGATATATGTAATTATTTTTGAATTCTGTATTTTGGTGTTCATAATCTAGCTGCTCCATGGGGTATGTATGGGTTAGTTAGAATATGAACATGTATATATGTATGTGATGATATTATGAGATATATGATGATCATATGACATATTATTATGAATGTTGCAGCCCATTGCATTAGTTTACAGAAAGAATTACAGAATGACAGAATGAATGGTAACTAAGTAAAATGTATAATAAATTGCAGGTTATAGAATATACATATGATACTGGGTTCTGCAGGTGCCGGTCGCCATTGGCATCTCCCGCATCCTAGGACCGTTACGATCCGTTTACACAAAGAAACTTCTCAAAGGATTTGGAATTGATGGTGTAAAGGCAAATTGAACTACAATTAGCTCCACCATTAAGCTTGACAAAAATGAACTTGGTAAGCCTATTGAGGAGAAAAAATATAGAGGTATGATTGGTAGTTTGCTTTATTTAAGCACTAGTAGACCGGAAATTATGTTTGCCACATATTTATGTACATGTTTTTAATCATATCCTAAAGAGTCTCATTTGCATGCAGTCAAAAGAATTTTAAACTATTTAATTGGCACACAACATCTAGGACTTTGGTATCCAAAGAATATGCATTTTAGCTTAATTGGCTATTCCGATGCGAATTTTGCTTGTAGTTGCATGGATAGGAAGAGTACCTCCGGTACTTGCTAATTCAGTGGCTTTATCCACGCGAAAGCCAAATATGCGGCAACCGCTTGTTGTTGTGCATAAGTGTTGTGGATGAAATAACAAATTAATGACTTAAGAGTGTATTTGGACAAGATTCCTATTAAGTGTAATAACACTAGTGCTATTAATTTATCAAAGAATCATATTCAACATTCTAGATGCAAACATCTTAGACATCATGCTCTTAGAGATAATGTGTTGTGTAATAATATTGCTCTTGAATTTGTTGCTTCAAATGATCAACTTATGGACATCTTTACAAAGCCTTTAAATGAGGAGCGTTTGAATTTTATTCAATGTGAATTGGGGATGTTAGATGGAAATGAAGTTGAGGAATTGAAATGACATGTGTTTGATATTATTGCTATGTTTGTTTAAAATTTGCATTGTTTTCATTTGTAGTGCTTTTTACAACTGCTGTAGCAACTGCTACTCTGGGCTTTGGTACACCTTGTTGTATTGTCATGACCTGTTTTCGGAACGCGACGATCCTAGGATGCGGGAGATACCAGAGGTGACCAACACCTATAGAACACAATATCACATGCAATCATCAATTACTATCAATTAATTAATCATTCACTTAATTACTATGCATTCTGCCAATCTGTAATCTGTCTGTAAATTGTACTGCAAATGGCTGTAACTGTAACACCTCAGCCTAAACCTAACCTGAACCTTAAAAGGGGAACTTAGGGGGAAATTTTTTCTTTAATTTGAACTTGTGAATGTTATCTGTTTATGTATGAAATTGATAGATATGCATGTTATATGAAGTGATTTTATGCATAGAAGTGGTTTAAAGGCTGTTAGGACAAAATCGGGTAATTTTAAGTTTTTGGTAAACTAGGGGCAAAATGGTCATTTCGCACCCCTTCGAGTTTTTATGGAATAAATAGCATATTTGAAGGTAGAAAATAATATTAGGACATAAAAATTATGATATTAAATTTAAATGAATAATTGTTGGAGAATTAAACCCGGTAGAAAATAATTTCCGGCAAGCTGCTTGATTGAGGAGCTTCATTTGAACTAAAGGCAATTTGGTATTTTCCTTTGAAATTTGGAGTTATATGGTGTATGCAAGATTATGGTAACATTTTAGGCTTACTTAAATCTAACCATTGGATGAAAAGATGAAGAAATGGATGGTTGGATAGCTAGGTTACACCATATGTACCATAAACTTAATGTATAGGATAATTCCATTGATTTTTAAGCTTGATTTTTCCCACCTTTTCACCATTCTTCTTCTTTCTTAGCCAAAATTTTAGCCAACTTTATCTTTCCTCCATTACAAGTTTTGGCCAACCTTGATCCAAGCCAAATCTTGTTGTTTTCTTTCATTTTTTGATGGAAACATGCTAATTCCATTATCCTAAACAAAAATATATCCATAGATTCAAAGGAAAAACTAGAAAAAGTGACAAATCAATCCTTTGAAGATTTTGAGAACTTTTGGTAAGTGATTGATTTTGTGATTCTTTTGATTCAAATATGTTCTTAAGATGTTCTTTGATGTTTATTAGTGTTCAAAACATGTTTTGGATGGAAGGAATTCAAAAAATTGGATTGAAACCCTAATAGGAAGAACTTTGAATCAAAGTGTTGTTTTGATGGATTATTTGGTTCAAATGATGTTTATTTGATGTGTATAACATGAATTAGTGGCGAAATGATTGAAACAAATTCATTTGAATAGAATTCCAAAGTGGCCGAACCATGTGTGACTAAGGAATGGATTTGTACTTTGCTGTTTTATAGGTTTAAATGATGGAATGAGTTGAATTTGATGCATATGTATTGAATTGGTGATTAATTGGTAGAAAGAATTCCATTTGGATGGAATTCTAGTTTGGACGAATTGATGAAACTATGATAATGGTTTGGTGCTTTGATGTTTAATAGGTTTAAATGATTGAATGTTATGTAATTGATGTGTATTAATGTTGTATAATTGAATGGCATTGAAAAATGGATGAATGAATTTCATATTAGTGGAACCATATTGAGTTTGTTAGTTTAAGGTGTTAGGCTAATGTGATTAGGAAGGAAGTGTTTGAATGTGATAAAGTGTTGAAAATGATGGAAATGTATAAATTTAGATGTATGAAAGATGTTTGATTTAAATACTTGAAAGTTAAACTTGAATATGGTGTATTTTGATATGGGATATGGAACCAAGTATATAAGAGTTGTTAATATGGTATATAAGTGATGAATATGTGTAATGTATGTCATATGTGATGATAGTATGTATTTATAGCATAAAGGAATGAAAATAATAGGACTTGTGCAATGTGAGGTTTATAGTGCATACAGTGTATGCTTGATGTGTTTTTATGTAAATAACATGTTTTGTGATGTTTTTACACCTTACCGGAGTGTCATATGTGATAATAGGTGAACCGTCAAATACTCCAGCTCGGAGTGTTGAACGGCGGGCCGACTAGGGCTCGGGAGCACTGGATTGGGGGATAAGTGATCTGATTGTGATAGAGGTGAGTCTATATCTATAATCATGCATGATTTGCATCATATATCATATAAAAAATCATTTGGACTGATAAACCAGCATTTGTTATATTACAGTACCTAAAGTGCATATTGGCCCGTAAATAAGCCGCCGAAATGACCTAAACTTTGTCTGACTATAAAATGAAATCCAAAAAGCCAATTGGGTCACCACTTGACCCACTCTTCTAGTCTTGAACTAAGCTTTGAAATGGAACCTCATAGTCCACCTAAATCCTTTGGTAATATAGTTAACCAGAAACTACTCAAAAATCCTAAAACGGACCCGTAATGGCGAGTGCCAGTTGCGGCAATGCAACTGGGCCCGCCGAGTATTTTTTTGACATCTTCCAAATATGTTATATTATTATTTATATATGTATATATGATTGTTCTACAGCTATATGAGATATAAATATGCTATATTTATTGTTATAAGGAGACACACCCATATGGTATTATAACAGGGCTACCTCGATAGTGTAGCGGGTAAATTTCATCGACTGTGTGCACACTGGTGTTTATGGACCCTTTCTAGAGAGGGATGTTATATTCTCTAGTCGTAGGGAAAATATCCCTTACGTGGTCAGTGTATTTATGGGACTCCTACTAGGGAGGGATGTTATATTCCTTAGTGCACTTTATGATAGTGCTTGTGTACTGAAATACAAAAATAACCCAATCCTGTTCTATCATATGTGTATTAACTTGTAGACTGGATACTTATATTGATGTTTACATGGTTACTTATACATATTCTCATATCAACATTTCCTTGTTATCTTATATTCATTCTACAGGCCATATATGGGCAATCATGATATTATGGACATCTACTGCATTTTTATACATATAGATTCACTGAGTATTTTTATACTCACCCCTTTAGTGGTTTATAATTTTTAGGTCTATAGTGAGGCACGCATTCCATTTGCATCTTCTACTCCTGCCTTGGAATTGTACTAGCTGAACATGTAATAATCAAGCTCCAAAAGTATATATAAATATTTGTACATTGTAGAGGTTCCATGGTACTGTAAATTAAAGAGTGGCATGTATATATATATGCGTGTTTGCATCTTTATAGTTTTGAATAATAATTATACTATGGATATATATATTTTATGCTATGTATGGAAATGATTTGATATACAGATATGTATATATTGAGTTGATATTGGAGATCCAGAGGGATCATTGACTTGAGTGTTGATATTGATGAATATTAGAAGTGTTATTTACATATTTTTCAGCTGGGCATAGCCTTATTATAGAGGAAATGCTGTCGAATTTTCTGTAGTATTATTGTAACACCTCAACCTAAACCTCATTTGAACCTTTAAGGGGAACTTAGGGGGAAATTTTTTCTTTCTTTTGAATTTGTTAATATTATGTATTTATGCATGAAATTGATAGTTATGCATGTTATATGAGTTGATTTTATGTATAGAAGTGGTTTAGAGGTTGTTAAGATAAAATCGGAAAATTTTGAATTTTTGGTGAATTAGGGGCAAAATGGTCATTTCACACCCCCATCGAATTTTGGTGGAATTAACACTATATTTGGAGGTAGAAAAGAATTTAAGGACATGAAAATGATATTATTAAGTTTATTTAAATAATAGTTGGAGAATTAAACCCGGTTGAAAATAGTTCCCGGCAAGCTACTCAATCGAGGTGCTTGAGGTGTTTCTTTTGCATTAAGGCTATTTTGGTCTTTTCCTTTGCAATATGGAGTTATATTGTGTATGCAACCTTATGGAATGATTTTAGGCTTGATTAAATCCAACCATTGGATGAAAAGATGAAGAAATGGATGGTTAGATGGCTAGGTTTCACCAAAAGTATCATAAACCTAAAGCATAGGATTAGGCCTTTGATATTTCAATTGATTTTTCCACCTCTTCCATTGTTCATCACCATTTTCAGCCAAAAGTTGCAACAACTTTCTCTTTCCTCTTTTGTTCATTTCGGCCACCATTCATCACCTCCATTTCTTATAGTTTTCTTTCAATCTTTGATGGAAATAGATTAATTCCATCATCCTAAACACTAATATAACCATAGAATTCAAAGAAAAACTTGAAAAAGGAAAAAATTAATTCAAAGAAGATTTTGAAAATTTTTTGGTAAGTTGTTGGTTTTTGAAATCTTTTGATTCAATTATGTTTATATAATATTCCTTGATGTTTATTAGTGATCTAACTCATTTTAATGGTTAGAATTCAAAAACTTGGATTGAAACCCTAATAGGAAGAACTTGAAATCAAAGTGTTGTTTTGATGTATTAATTGCTTCAAATATTGTTTATTTGATGTGTATAGCATGAATTGATGGTTGAAAGATTGAAACAAATTGATTTGGAAGGAAAGCTAGCTAGGCCGAATCATGTATGGCTTAGGGTTTGGTTTGTACTTTGTTGTTTTATAAGTTTAATTGATGGAATGATGTGTATTTGATATGAATGTGATGAATTAATGGTTAAATGCTGGAAAAGAATCCATTAGGATGAAGTTGTGTTTTGGCCGAATGTAGCAAACATGAATGGTGTGATGTGTTTTGATGTTTGTTAGGTTTAAATGCCTAAATGTTATACCTTTAATGCTTATATATGTTATTTGATGGAATGGCATTGAAAAATGGATGAATGGAATGAATTCCATTCAAGTAGGTCAATATGGACTTCATTAGTTTAAGGTGTTAGGTTAAT
>CANXYC012139165.1:0-18007 GCA_948193065.1 Aleurites moluccanus | reverse complement strand
AGTTTTCTGCAACGAAACGAACGTCAATTAAATACCGATAAATACCCAATTGACTTATTCTAAAGCCAATTTACCTATCCTAATCCATATACTCAAAATCATATTACACAACTTCAATTTTAGGGTTTTAAATTGGGAAAATTATTTAATGCATCAATTGATACAATTAAACTATTTACCCATTCCTTTCATCATCAATTTAACTAAATTAAACCAAAAAATCAAACAAACAATCACTTACCAAATTTTTTCCAAAATGGCCGAAATTCCTTCCTTGAAATTCTTGAATTTTTTCTTGATTTCTATGGCTTAATTTGGTAGTAAAATGTTTGTATGGTTTTTATTTTGGATTTGTAACACTTTTCTTTCACAAATCTTACTTAGAAATTCAAAAAGGAAGAAAGAAATGAAAGGAAATGGCTCACGGCAATTGAAGAGAAAATGGCAGAAATTTGCTCAAATTTATGCTTATATAATAAGACAAAATAGGCAAATTACACTTTAGTCCTCAAATTTTTCAAAATTTGATTTTGGTCCTTTTTCGCTCGGTAATTTATTCTGAAAGTTCCTTCGGGAATTAGAACTTAAAGTGAATGCTTAAACCTCATATTTTAATTAATATTATTTAATAAAAATAGTTTCAGAGTCGTTCTGAAACTCGAACCGATAAATTTTACTATTCATCGAAAATACTATTTTGCTCGGTTTTTGAGCGTTCTGTAATATTTTCTCAAATTTCTTTTTACTGTATTCACACATGAATATTACTTATCAATTATCCTCAATCCAAATTCAAAAATTCATCCGTCGACCGTTTCACTATTTTTACAGCAACGATATCGGTACCGACGATTTCCAAAAAATTTTCTCGTTTTCGCTCTAACTGAGTTTCTAAAATTATTATTGGCCATTTTGATATTTTTAATCTATATAATGAGAACTTATTTCCCAAAAACTTGTTATGCATAAATATGGGGTATTATATATATATATTAAATATCAGTAACTAATAATATTACAGGCCATACTAAATATAGTCATCCTAATAATTTACATATCCATGGAGCATTTAAAATATATACAAGTTCAATATTTACATTATTATAACACAATTGGATCCACGGATGAAGAAATCTTGAACCAGCTCTACTTCTGACCTGAAAAGATAGAACCACTAAAATGGTGAATATTTTCATACTCAGTGAGACAAAATATATATTATCACACGTTAAGTTAGGTAGTAAATAACAAATAAACTGTATTAATAATTGGCTTATGGATAGCACATCAAAGGACCAAATCAAGAGAAATGGTTTATGGACACCAAATATAGATGTATAGACATTGGAAGAAATAATAACCATGAATATATAACAGATAATGGGCCATGAAACGCATATCATTGTTAATATAACATGTAAATAGCATAAGGTGAATCAGACCCTATGGTCAAGACCATAACCCTTCCTAGCTAGGGTATCATTAGAATTTTATTGTGCACAATGCTGCTGGTATTTACCCACTACCCCATCAGTGAGGTAGCTCTATCATACAAACATTAAAATAGGTTAAATATAGCAAATAAGATATCAAATAGGCAAGAAAATCAGCAAGGTTCAGTTTCTGTAACTCTAGCTCAATTGAGCTGTTTAGACAAGTAAACACATATAGGATCATTATCCTTAACAAAGGAACATTATAGTATAGGAAAAATGCCAAAAAAGTCATTTAGATACAAGTTCAAAATATATCAAGAAGATACATTTATATTGGTGACAAAGAAAATCACCCATTTTAGCAAATTTGGTAACAATTGGATTCTTAAGGAAATTAACAAAGGTCATTTCGTCGAGCACTTGGTGTGCACCACTTTAGGACAAAATAAATATAGTTTTGGGACATATTGATCAAAAGTCAAAGTTCACAATTCAAGCTCCAATGGCAATAAACACAAAGGCATTATCAAACAGGGTTTATATACATCAATAAACAACACAATCGGAGCTTGAATTCAAGGAAAATTCAGAAGAAACTCAAATAAAACACTTTGGCCAAAAAGTTGCAGCAATTTAAATGGATTCAAATTGATAAAAGAAAAGTTTAAACATGCATAATAATATACATATAACTCACAAGAACCGTCTGTTCGATCGTTTATACGATAAAACGCTGATTTGCCTATAACAGGCAAAAGCAATGTTCTTCGGTTTTCTTCGATTCTACAATAAATTTTATCAAATATTTATCCTTAAATGGATGATAACTAACATATTTAAATATTAATTAGAATTACGGAATCCTATACTGAAAATCCATTTCAAACATAAACCTAGTTTTAGGTTTTCTCCAATTTCAATCCAATCTTGAAATATATCGATCTAATCATGTTTATAATCATTTATATAACTTAAATGAATCAAAATAATGAAGAAAAAATCATACTCACCTGAATTCTTCAAGTGGCCGAAATTTAGGTTTGGAGTTTCATCAATTTCTTGCTTGAATTTTATGGAAATTTCGATGGAAACTAGTTTAATCGAGTCTTCAATCGATTTTGCTTGGAGTTTGGATGAAATTGGTGGAGTTTTGGATGGAGGAGAGTTTTAGCTGTAACAATGGAGGAAGGAGGAGAATTTTCTGATTTTGAAGAATTAGATGGCTATTTGTATTAACTAACTTTCAGATAATTTGATTCCCCCCCCCGACACTTTTCATATTCGCATTTTGAACTGAAACTTATAACTATTTATCTTTTTTCCGCATTTCAATTATGAAACAATATTTCTTATATTTCTCCAGCTTATGAGTCTAATGGTGATATTAAAAATTTAAAATCCTAAACCTATTTGTTAATCAAAACGTCGACGTGTTTACCTATCCACCAGGTCGATTTTCAGCGATTTGTCAAATCGCTCAAGTATGATGTTCTAATGTCTAAATCAACTTTATTTATGCTTAAATAATATATATTCAAGGTTATATAAATGAAATTTGAGGGTGTTACAGAAAACAGGAAAGGTTTCTGTGGACAGACGAATGTGAGAAGAGTTTCCAGATTTTGAAGTCGTGTATTACCACTGCTCCAGTATTTTCATTACCAACAAAAGAAGATAGATTTACTATGTAATGTGATACATCCAGAATCAGTTTGGGATGTGTACTTATGCAGAATAAAAGGGTGATCGCCAATGCTTCGAGACAGCTGAAGAAGCATAAAATGAATTATCCCATACATGATATGAAAATAGCAGCAGTGGTGGTTGCATTGAAGATTTGGAGACATTATCTGTATGGGTCTAAATGTGAAATTTATAGGGATTACAAAAGTCTTAAGTACATTTTGCAATAGAAAGATCTGAACCTTAGGCAACATAGATGGGTAGAGTTGCTTAAGGACTATGATTGTAAAATATTGTACTATCCGAAAAAGGCAAATGTAGTAGCAGATGTGCTAAGCCGGAAGTCAATGGGTAGTCTGGCTTACATTACAGCTGTAAGAAGATCGTTGATATGGGAAATGCAAGAACTAATTGATATGGGAGTTTAGTTAGAGTTGGGATCCCAGGATCATAACCAAGCTCTGATAGCCCAATTCCGGGTTAAACCACTATTAATAGATGAGATTACAATAGCTCAAGATCGAGATCCTTACTTTGTGAAGCTAAAAGAAGATATTCAGAATAGAAAGGCTGCAGATTTTACGGTTAGTGATGGTATATTGAGGGGTGACAAATGGTTATGTATGCCAACTGTAGATGGATTACGAGAATAAGTGATGAAGGAAGCACATTATTCTCATTATAGTGTCCATCCTGATATTACAAAGATGTATCATGACTTGAGACAGTTTTACTGGTGGCCTAGCATGAAGTGAGATGTGGCTAGATTTGTGTCAACCTGCCTAGCTTATCAGTAGGTTAAATTTGAGCATCAGAAGCCATCGAGGCTATTATAAGAGATTAAATTGCCAGAATGGAAATGAGAGCAGGTTACTATGGACTTTATAGTTGGTCTATCGAGGACTACCCGAGGGTATAATTCTATATGGGTGATTATGGACAGATTAATCAAGTCTGCTCACTTTTTGGAAGTAAAGACCAGCTATACAACATCACAATATGCTTAGCTTTATGTGGATAAGATAGTCAAGCTCCACGATGTTCCTTTGATGATTATCTCTGATCAGGGGACATAATTTACTTCTAGATTTTGGCATAAGTTCCAGGAGGCACTAGGTACTCATCTAAGATTCAGTACGGCTTTCCATCCACAGACAGATAGGTAGTTGGAGCTTACTATTCAGACATTGAAAAATATGTTAAGATTATGTGTGTTGGATTTTAAAGGTAACTGGGATCAGTACCTTCATTTGATTGAGTTTTTATACAATAACAATTACCATTTTTCCATTGGTATAGCTCCATACGAAGCTTTATACGGTAGGAAATGTAGATCTCCAATATGTTGGGTGAGCATGGGGAGAAGCATTTAGAAGGTCCGGATTTGATTAGAGAAACTATAGAGAAAGTGCCTATTATTAAGGAAGACCGCTTTCAGCAGACAGAAGAGTTATGCTGATCCGAAGCAGAAGGATGTACATTTCAGCAAGGATGACCACGTATTTCTTAAAGTTTTCCCTATGAAGGGAGTGATGAGATTCAAGAAAAGGGGGAAACTGTCACCTAAATATATTGGACCTTTCGAGATACTGAAGAGAGTTAGGGATGTAGCCTATCGTTTGGCTCTACCACCTAGTTTGAGCCATGTTCATCCTGTTTTCCATATATCGATGCTCCATAACTATATAGTGGACACATAGCATATATTGGAATTACAAGAAGTGGAGATAGAGCCGGACTTGTCATTTAAGGAAGTACCAGTAAAGATTGTTGACAGATAGGTCCAACAATTGCGAAATAAGGCGATCTCTATGGTAAAAGTACTATGGAAAAATCAATCTATAGAGGATTGCTCGTGGGAGAGCGAGGAAGTAATGCACTCTAGATATCCTCAGCTGTTCCAGTGACAAGTATATTGTATTTTAAATTCGAGAATGAATTTATTTGTAGTGGGGTAGAATGTAACATTCATGAATTTTTAAGTTTCAACTGGGTCACTTTTGTGACACTGTCTCAGAAAAAGCGATGTTAATTACACTGCCGGGAGAATAGGTCAGCGATGAATTTCAATATTTTTAGGAGTGACCTATACCTAAAATCTTATAAAAATTAATGTGAATTTTTGGTGGAAAGAAATAATTAGAAAGAGTTTAGGAACATTGAGGTTTTAAAGAGTGATAATTTTGTAAATAAGTGAAGGTTGTAAAATGACTATGTATAAGTCAACCATAAGTCTTCCTCCACCATTGTTATCTTCTTTTCTTTCCCTTCATGGCCGAATATTCCTTATAGCTAGCCCACCCATTTTTTCTTCATTTTGTAAAGAAAAACCATAGAAAATTTATAAGTCCAACCTAATTAGCTTGTTTCCGTCAAAATCCAATCAAGAAATCAAAGGAATTCTTGTGTTCTTTAGAATGAAAATTTTGGTCACTATTCATCAAGTTGGTAAGTTATTGTTTTCTTTTAATTTATGGTTTAATTAGTTGAATTAGATGTTACTTAAAAGGGTTAGTGAAATAGATTACACCATTTAAGTTAGTTAGTGAATTTTCCCATTTAGAAACCCTAAATGAATTATGTCAATTTCCATATCTTGAATTAGTGTTAGTTAGAATTAATTTTAGTTAGAATATAGTTAATTGCATCCATTAGATGCTAATTATGTGATTATTTTGTTGTAGAACATTGTTTGGAGGAAGATTGTGCTTTTTGCCTTTTTATAGGCAAAAGTGGTGATCAAGGTGCAAAGTGTGCTATCTAAGGCATTTGGCGAGTTTAATGTGCTATAAATTACATGTGTTTAACCTTCGTTTGAACTTTGAAAAATCATTGAATTATTCTTGTTGTGGCCGAACCTTATTTGACCTATTGCCTTTGAATTTTTGTCCCATTTTGTCTTTATTTTCATGTTTTATTTGAATTAATATTTGTTGTATTGAAACCTATTTGAATTGTTGGTTATATTGCCTACATTGTACACTTGATATATGATTTTTCAGCTATGTTAAAACCTAGCCAAACTTTGCCTAAACCTAGTTGGAATAGTGCACACCAAGTGTTTGATATTTTGCCTTCTTTATTTCATAGGCCTACCAATTCAATGTCATTGGCCTACCAATTCAATGTTATTGTCGCTAGCGACATTGACATGCCAATGGTGCTAACGTAAATGGCATTGGACGACTTTGTTACCTTGTGACCTATATATGTTTGTTCCATATATTGTTTATGATACCAGTGAATTGTACCAGCAGTATTATTTTTCAACTGACTAGTTAATATTGTTAACTGTGTTATTTGATCTGATTAAGTACTTATTATATATTTCAATTGATTTATTGTTGCAACTATTGGCTTTTGCCCATTTTATCAATGTGATTTTGACAGAACTACTATACCGATGGGGTAGTGGATGAAAATTATCGGCATTTTACACAATGGCCATCTGGACAGGGTGAATTGTTCAGGACCCTAATTGGGAGGGGATTTGTGCTAGCCATAAGGCCTGGCCCGCCTTATGTTCAGTGATATTGTGATACAGTGTGGCCCCTTTGTCTATCACCTTCACATATTCGCTCTGTAATTCCATATCATACCTATTTAATTATTTGCTTATCCTTTAACTCATATGTGGACCTTATACCTTATGGTGTGCATTATTTTATTTTTATTTTTTTTCTACTAATTTGCTATTATCTCATTTGTATACCTATGTTCCTAGTCTACATGCAATTTATAGTGCATTATTCTCACTGAGCATTTTTATGCTCATCCAATTTGTAGTTTAATATTTTTAGGTCCTGAGCAATAGTGCGGTTCCAAACTCTTCTCCGAGAAACTGTTGTTTATTTTTTTTTTTTTTGTTATGTAAATATCTGTTACTTACGGTAATGGAAAAATGATAAAAATGCTATTTTGGATTGTTAATATAATATTTACAATTATTTAAGTTGGACTTGAAAATGAGACAATATAGATGATATGATATTGTGATTTGAGATTGTGGGTATAAATACATGTTGAATATGATTTAAGCAGGATAGTATTATGATATTATAGGGATTTTACAGGTATTGGTTATCGTTGACTGTACCCACATCCTAGGACCGTCACACTCATTTTTCGGGTCGTGACACTTATGCAGCTCCTCTTATTTTATAGCTTCTCAAAATTTCCCTTGAGGATTTATTTTCATCATTAGTGTTAGGTTTTGAGTCTCTCCAGTCTTTGAGTCGACGTTTGCCTTTGGCATTAAAGAGTGCCTCATCTTCACTCTTTAGTGAAACCTCTGTCATATGTTTAGCTAAGCTTTCTTGATTGGCTAATATATTTTCTAACTCCTTTGACGATGATTGGATTGGCCATCTTTGGATGACAATGATTATAGATTTAAATCGCGATCGCAATCAGTTTTGCGGTCGCGTGTAACTGTATTAGGGTTGTCGCGACCATAATATAATGATAACATCTTATTGCCAAGTAATTTTTTCATAAAAATTATAAAATGAAAAATATTGACTCAAATCACTCAATTTAAGAGTTATAATTAATTAATAAGAATAGTTCTTTATAAATACAAGCTCAACATAATATAAAAAAGAGTTATAAATCATTATAACTTATAATATAGTTTAAAATATCACACTGTACTCTAATTTATCCATTAAAATAATAATATTTATTTAATAGGTTTCTAAATTTATTTTTTTAATATATTTGAGAAGAATTATTAAATAACAAATGTATCTCTTTACTACATGATATATATAATTTTGATCCATTTAATTCTCATGTCATGAATTAAAAAAAAAATAAACATCATCAAATAGAGACTATAATTGACACCATATAATTGAAGTTATAAAATTTTACTAAGTAAAAGGAAGGATATTGCTGAGTTTAGTTCAAGACACAATATAAACAAAGCCACAGTTACGAATGTTTCTAATTACAAATAACTGCTACTCTCCACCAAAAACAACTACTGCAACTATTTTTTAAAAATTAAAAATTAAACTCTAATTTCGATAAGATATTAAGAAATCAATTTCAGTAGATCATCTTTCAAAAAATATAATTGCATAATTGCATAAAATATGAAAATTCTCAAAAAAAAATTAAGTGCTTTAGAAGATGTGAAAAGAGCTCATATGGGCACAGACCTAAACTCTCAAAGAATGGCTCAAACTCATTAATTGTATTATAGATAAGGAATTTATCCAAGGATAGTAAAATATATTTGTCATTTTCATTCTTGGATAGCAGATTTTGAAAGAAACAGAGTAATAAAGCAATTTTTTTTTCTAACAATCCTAACGAACTCGTTACTACTTTCTTTTTTAACTAAAATTTTCCATTGAAACACAAAGCAAAAAATGATTTACCAAATTTGAGCTTGGATATTAGGAAGACTGAAAGCAGAAAAATTGAAGAAAAACTTCAAGCAGAAGAAGATAGAGAGAGAAATTTAATAAATTGGCTATTTAAAAATGATTATTTAATACATAAATAAATAAAATTTTTATTTAAAAATAAATGATGACGTGACTTTATCAAAAAATAATTTTAAAAGAATTCTTAAATTCTTAAGATTATAGGGTTTAAGAATTTTTAACATCATCATAGTATTGTGAACATCATTGTAAAAAAAATGTTGGACAATAATAAAACATATAATATTAATATTATTAATAAATAGTAATTAGAGTATTGTCTATATCATTGTCCTTTAAAAAATTTTAATTTCAATTTATAAAAAGATAATTTATTTAATTAATTTTTAACAAGAAATAAATAAATACAAATAGAAAATTCAATGAAGTTAACAGAAATATCATACTCAAGCTTCAATGTGGTATTTAATTTGAAAATTCAAGATTCTTTTTATTAATAGACTACCCATTTTATTTATTTTTGGTATATTTTTTCGATATATGTTTGGTTTGTTGGTTTTATAAATTTTATTAAATTTAGTTGAATATTTAAATTTAAATGGACTTCGAATGTTGTTTGATATTTTTTTTCTTAAATTTTGTTTATTTTTTATTTTAGTATATGTTTGATTGTTTTTTGTGTTATGCATATGTTTATGTGTTATTATAAGAAATTTTGAAAGATTATTATGGATTTTTATATTTTTATTTTATTTTATGTGATTGCAAATAATATTTTTTGATAAATTTAGAATAACAATTTTTATATATAGCACTTTGTTTTTTTTGTTGTTGTTTTATTTATAGAATTATTATTTTAATTTTATTTTCTAATTATTTTCATTGATATGCATTTTAGTATATTTTTGTTATATTTTATATTTGGTTATTGTGTACAATATTTAGTATATGTTTGTTTATTTTTTTAGTTTTTGATATTTGTTAATAAAATAAATCAACATTCATTAATGTATATATAACTGCATATTATTGTTCTTTGATTCCCTTCTAATTTTTAGGTTATGAATTTTATATTTATATATTGACTAAGGATTAATTTCAGCATAATATAATAAATATTATTATATATTATTCAAACCTTATTAAAATCCAATTAATCAGAAAAGAAAATTATTGATATAAAAAAAAAAAAAAAAAAGAGTGAAGTGTACAAAAATACAAATGAAAACGTTCACTTGGATGCAATTGCATGAAAAGTAATAGTTAAAATGGGGGATGATCAGTTAAATAGAACCAAACAAACTAAAATAAAGTTGCTGGAGACAAGTAATTGATGTAAATAAGTAAAAACTACACCGTTTCACACATATTAAATTAAAATGTCGTTTAACATATGATTTATTAGGGAGAATATTAAACATGTTGGAGATATTTTCATATTGTAAAATAAGAATTTCACTTATATTAAATATTCTATATACAGAATAAGAATTTCACTTATATTAAGAATTATATATTAATTAAGAATATTTATTTGTTTTGTATTTATTTCTTTTTTAACTTTATTAGATGTGTATAAATAGGATTGTACTCTTTTGATTAATTCAATAATAAAATACAAACTTTTCACAATAATCTTAACATGGTATCAAAATTTATACTCTTATGAGATTTATAATTTTTTTTGTTTCTCTTTCTCTGTGCCTCCAATAACTCTTGTTTCTTTTGTCTTCCACAGTCCTCTATAATTTTTTTCTAATGGCTTCTACTACTTCTTCATCCTCTAACTCAATTTCTTCTATTTTCTCTACTCACATTCATCAAAATTTCTCCATAAAATTAACCAGCAAAAATTATCTAGCTTGAAAAACTCAATTTATTCCCCTTCTTAATTATCAAAAACTTACCTCTTTTATTGATGGAACTACTTCTTCTCCTCCTTTAACTATTCTGAGTACTGGTGAAAATCCTTATGAAATTCCAAATCCTACCTATGAAACATGATTTTTACGTAACCAGATGCTTTATTTCTGGTTACTCTCATATCTTACTGAGAAAATTTTTTCCATATGTGATTGGTCTTACTACATCTTTATAGGTATGACAGGTATTTGCTCATGCTTTTGGAGCCGTTAATTAGAATCGTCAACTTCAGCTCAATATTGAGTTACAAGAACTCAAGAAAAATGATCTATCTGCTAGCTCTTATCTCAACAAAGCTAAATCTTTTGCAGATGAATTACAAGTTGTGGGAATGACAGTTTCCCCTGCTGAATTTAATGCTATTATTTATTGAAATATTGGAAGTGACTATCATAACATTATTACTGCTCTTAATCTTCGCCCAACTCCAGTCCCATTTCATGAACTTCATGGACAACTTGTGGCTTGTGAAATTCTTCTAAATAGTATAAATACTCATGTTGCTAATTACCTGAACAGGTCTGGCCCATCTACCTTCTCCACGTCACAGTCATCATCCACTATGGGTGAGCTGCTGCCAACCCCACAACAGCAGCTACTGCTGATGTCATAGCAGCAGCCTCTTCAAGCATCACGCCAAACTTCCTCATTCAATCCGAATTTCAGACGTGGTTTTCAGGCACTTGTCAAATTTGTGGCATGCGCAATCACACTGCTGATCGCTGTCGTCGCCGGTACTCTAATAAATCCCGTCGACAGTTTCAACCCCAAGCTAATTTTACCTTTTCAAGTGGCACTTCTCCCTCTCATTACAATAATATTGGTCGTGATCATCATCTTTGGTATCTTGATACAGGTGCGAATTCACATGTTACACCTGATATCTCCACATTAAGCAGTGTTTATGAATATAAAGGGGGTGATCAAATGCATGTCGAGAATGATCAAGGTTTGCAAATTTCTCATCTTGGCAAAGTTTTTTTTCAATGTTCATATAGTTCCTTAAATATGAATAATGTGTTATATGTTTCTGGTATAATTAAAAATTTACTTTCAGTTAATCAATTCGCTAAAGACAATAATGTTTTCTTCGAATTTTGGCCAAATCATTTTTCTATCAAGGATCAGGAAACCAAGAAACTACTCCTCCGTGGTCCAAATAGGAAGGGCTTGTATGTGATGTGTCAACCACGTGCTCAAAGGAAGGAAGTGCATTTTACGAATTCATCTCCACCACATGAAGATTGACATGCTAAACTCGGCCATCCTAATATTAGAAAAGTCAAACAAGTTATCAAAAATTTTAATTTAGGTTATTTTAATCCCAGTTTTATTTGTCATTCATACTCTTTAGGAAAATTACATAAATTACCATTTTCGACTATTACACATTCAAGTTCTCAGCCTTTTGAAATCATACATTTTGATATTTGGGGACATGCCCTTATGTTATTTCACTATGGTCATCGTTATTTTGTTATTTTTGTTGACGATTTCAGTTGGTTTATATGGATTTATTTTATGAAAAATAAAAGTGAGGTTTTAGCTATTTTTAAACAGTTTGAATCTTATATTCTGCGTCAATTTCAAACTCCAATTCGTGTTTTTCATTTTGATTGGGGTGGTAAATATCAAAGTTTAAATAAATATTTTAAACAAGTTGGTATTCTTCATCGTATTGCATATCCCTATTCACATGAGCAAAATGACTTATCTGAAAGAAAAATTTGTCTTATTATTGACAATGATCTCACACTTTTAACCCATGCTCACATTCCTTTAAATTTTTGGAAATTTTCCTTTGATATTGCAGTTAATTCTATTAATTGTATGTCATCTAGTGTCTGTACTGCTACATAAAGTCCATTTTTAAGTTGTTTCAGCAATATCCCAAATATAAAGAATTTAAAATTTTTGGTTGTGCAATCTTTCCTCTTTTAAGACCTTACAACTCTTATAAATTTTCTTATTGTTCACAACTTTATATTTATTTGGGTCTCTCACTTAATCATGCGGGATATAGATGTTTTAATCCATTAATTGGACGACTTTATATTACTCGGCATATTCGTTTTGATGAGTCAGTCTTTCTTTTTAAAAATTTGCATTAGTCTATAGGCACATGTGCGGGTTCTTCTTCTAATCAATGGTTGACAATTTCACATCCAAACTCAACCTCATTGGCACCACAAACAACCCCACTATCAAGTATGTTTTCATTTATTAATTCTTTATTTTTTCATACCCAACCAAGTTATTTGTTTTCTTCTCCATTACCAACACCACAATCCTCTTATATACCTCACAATTCACCATTATCAAGTTTAGAATCAACACCACCTTCATCTCAATATAAAATAAGACCTTTATCAGATTTCGATTCACCTATTCAACAGTCTCAAGTCGCACCTCAAGCTAACCCACCATCGCTGCAACTTTAGCAGTCCCAACCCTACGTCATCCATCCACAAACAGCAGTCCGCATCCATTCCATGTCTCTTCGTACCACCGCAATACCTTCTAGAAAAGCCTTGATAACTGAAAGCAAATCATCCACTAATTACTTGGACATAGAACCTACTTCATATACTAAAGCCAAACCATATGTTCAGTGGCAAAAAGCTATGTTAGATGAGATTAATGCTTTACAACATAATAATACGTGGCAATTGATACCTAGACCGAGTGGTGTGAATGTTGTTAGGAATAAATGGATTTTTCGAATTAAAAGGAAATGTGATGGTACTATTGACAGGTACAAGGCTCGGTTAGTGGCCTAGTCCAGTTGTTAAAGCTACCACCATTCACATGATATTGTCCTTAGCAATAATTTTTAAATGATCTACTAAGTAACTTAATGTTTCTAATGCCTTTTTACATGGTACTCTTGATGAAACTATATATATGGAACAACTGTTTGGTTATGTCGATTCTCTGAAACCGGATTATGTTTGCCAACTTAATAAATCTTTGTATGGGCTTAAGCAAGCACCACGTGCTTGGTTTCATAAACTTGCAACTTTTCTTTTGGTCTTGGGTTTCAGGCTTCCAAAGCGGATAGTTCACTATATATGATAAAGAAGGATAATCATCACCTATTTGTATTTGTCTATGTGGATGACATTTTGGTTACAAGTTCTAATGCCTCTCAGATATCATGATTTTTTCAAGCCATGCGTGCCACCTTTCCTGTCAAAAATTTGGATGATCTTCATTATTTTCTTAGCATAGAGGTAACTCGGACTACTTTGGGTATGCATCTTACATAACATAATATATTTATGATCTTTTGCATAAGGAAGGAATAAATGATGCTAAAGCTTGTGCAACTCCTATGGCTTCTGCACCACCATTATTCAAAGATTTGGCTTTTATATTTTCTCATCCTGAGCGTTATCGTCATATTGTGGGTGCTTTACAATACATTACTCTTACACGTCCGAACATTTTTTTCTCTGTCAATAAGCTTTGTCAGTTTATACATTAACCTAATGAGGATCATTGGATGGCTCTGAAGTGACTATTACGCTATCTCAAAGGCACTTTGCGCATGGGACTATATTTCTCATGTAATTCATCTCTCCATTTATAATATTTTGCAGATAGTGATTAGGCTGGTTGCCCAGATGATAGGCAGTCTACTACTGGTTATGCTATTTTTATGGGTCATAATCTTATTTCTTGGATGGCAAAGAAACAATATACCATTGCTCGCTCTTCTACTGAGAGTGAGTACCTAGCACTTGCTAATGCTTCTTTTGAAACAGTTTGGATTGTGTCTTTATTATCAGAGCTTGTTTTTTTTTTTCATCTTATTCACCTATTTTATGGTGTGATAATCTGGGAGTTGTTTATTTATCTTCTAATCATGTTTTTCATACTCGTACTAAGTATATTGAACTAGATTATCATTTTATTTGTGAGCTTATAGCTAGCAAGAAATTGTTGGTTCAGTTTATTAAATCTGATGATCAGCTTGCTGATATTTTTACGAAACCCTTGAGTCATTGTTTGTTTATTTCAAATCGTGTCAAGTTACGCTTTCAAGATCTTCTGGCATCAACTTGAGGGGGGTGTTAGAGATACTTCCTATATTATAAAATAAGAATTTCATTTATATTAAAAATTCTGTATACTTTCTATATTGTAAAATAAGAATTTCACTTATATAAAGAATTATGTATTGATTAGAAATCTTTATTTGCTCTGTATTTATTTCTCTTTTAGTTTTATTAGATATGTATAAATAAGGTTGTATTTCTTTAATTAATTTAATAATAAAATACAAACTTCTCACAATAATCTTAACAAAATATTCTACCTCTGCTTCTATTTAATAGGGTTTATTATACTATCTAATAAAATAAGAAAACAAAATCCTTCCAAATTCCTTCTCCATCTATTTTTTTTTAGCATCTCTAGCACCAAACTAGAATGTTTCTGCTGGAAAGAATAAACTGCAAGTTGCTCCTTTGAGTTTTTAGTATCAGATAATCTCTAGATTTATTGATTTTAAGGAAACAGCAGAACCAATTGCAAGTTGAGATTGATAATAAAAAATAATTTCTTTATAAAATGTTGATAATATGTATTTCTTTTTGTTGAATCAAGAAAGCATTTGTCCTTTTTTTTTTTTTTTTTTGGTTTTAGAGACCATAACTTTCACTGGCAACTAAGAGAATGTTGGTACTGTTTACGTTCTATCACAAGCAATCAACTTTATACTGCCATGAGTTTGGACATGTAATTTAAGTATTTTAGATTGTTTTATTTCATACTACAACTAATGTAATTCAGTCTTAACACTATATTTGATTGAGTTTGGACATGTAAACTACATTTTTATTTTCTACCTAATTTTTGTTATTATTATTATTATTACTATTATTATGATAAAAGTGATGGTAATTTGTTTTGTTTATAAGTAGTGATTACTACATCAGAAAATAGTTTAATTGGATGTGAAGCAAAATAAAAGAGATCAGGTGTTGGAAGATTAGGTGGTTTTGAGTGGCCATAGGGATGGCAAGATTAGGTGTTGGAAGATCGATTTCACTTGCAATCGATTCAGTAAAGGGGATTTATGGTCTAGTTCAGGTGGCAAAATTCATGTATTTTATTTTATTTTATTTTTTTTTACAATTAAGCCTATTATATTACAATGCTAGTTGCTATAAAGCAGTCGTAACAATGCTCCTTGAAAGATTTATATTATTGTATTGAACATAAATTATGTTATGAAATTGATAATAATTACATAATTCAAGTACAAAATATGAAAATTAAGAAAGTGGCACATCATAGTCGAAGCTTCAATTTTTGTAGAATTGAAGTTCATATTAGGTATTATAATTGTGTTCTTGAATTTTACAATATAGTAGGTGGCAAAGCTTCAACTACCATTGCAATATAATAGGCTTTATTATAAAAAATAAAATAAAATACATGAATTTTGCCACCTAATCTTGACCATCATCATTTTAAAGCAATCGTAGTAATGCCCCTTAAAAGATTTATATTATTATATTGAATATAAATTAAGCCTAATAAAAATAGGCTTAATCAGCTGTCATTTGCAACAGTTTTCCTTTGCTACAAGGTATTTATGGTCTGGTTCACAAGGTGGCTCTATCAAGATTTGGCTTCCTTAACTGTTGAGAGGTCCTATATTGCCAATTATGGAGTATTAAAAAAATAACACTTTAGTTTGATGTGTGAAACAATGTAGTTTTTATTTATTTACAACTACTTTAAATCTCATTTTCCCTATATATATTAAACTTGAGTACATGTGTATTAAGAAAAAATACATATGGCAGCTAGTAGTGGGTCCCATGAATGGGTGTGGGTAAAAGGCAAGGACATTATGGTCAATTAAAAAAATGAAATTATTATTACCGTAACATAAAAATTGGACAAAAAAAAAAGGCAAGTCGTTGGAAACCGTATAAATGAAATATATTTAATAGGAAATATATTTTTGAAAAAAAATTTAATCCTAACATAAAAAAGATAATTTTTTTTTGTTTATTTTTGAAAACTTCCCAATATTAAATTAAATTATTATTATTATTTTTTTAATAATGAACGAGTTAACTCGAGCCCAATCCTAAATTTGATGGAGAAGATTTGAGTTATATTTAATGAAGATTTATTTTCGGTATTAGAAGACCTTGAACATAAATTTTTTAGAAATGGATTGGACAAAATTAGGCCCAACCTAACCCATCTACACCCTAATGAATGACTCATGATTAATATAAAGGATTTTTTCAAAATATCAAAAAAAATAAAAATATTTTATTTTTGCTGTTAGATTTTTTTTTTTAAAAAATATTATATATTTAAAATATTTTTTAAAAAATACGACATATATCAAATATATATTATATATATACAAGAAAATAAAAAAAAAATATAACCGTAAAATTGAAAAAATAATCAAAAAATAATATATTTATATAATATTTCCTTAATATAATTCATAAAATAAAAAGGAAATTATATTTTATAGATTTTTTTTTCATTTTTACCTCTGGTATATTTTAAATAATGTTTTTTTCTTTATTTTTTTTTTCTTCTTTACTGTTTCCTTATTATTTGCAATTACGTTCCTATTTTCTTCTTCTTTTTTTCTTCTTTCCCTTCCAATTTTCTTCGGTTTTCTTCTTTCTTTGTGATTTTCAATTTCTTTTTATTTATTTGAGAGTTTTTTTTATCAATTTCTTTATCTTTTATATATAACTATTTTTTTTTCCAATTTTTCTTCTTTCTCTATGATTTTCAGTTTCTTTTCACTTATTTCTTTGATTTCAGTGGCGATTTTGATTCAATTATTCTAGAGACTTTTCCAATTTCTTCATCTTTTTTAACTGTTTTCTTTAGGTAAGAAATAATAAAATCTCAAATTTTAAGAAAATTAAAGACTCCAATTCTAGAGAAAATGATTTACAGTGATTCCAGTGAAATGTATAAGAAAATTGTTTTAAGAAATGCAAATAAATTATGTGGATAAAGGAGTTAGTTTTGAAAATAAAAAAATTAGATAAAAATCTTCAAATAATAGTGATTCTCCTTCCATTAATGTGAAGGAAAATATTGAGAAGAGTTGGAAAAAAAAAAAAAATACTTTTGCCATTGAAGAACCATATATATGCAGAAATCGAAAGTTGATTTTAATGTTTTTTTATTATTAAGTTTTGATATATTTTTTTTATTTTTTTGATATATGTTTGGTTAGTTTTAGTATTTTAATTTGATTGGTTTTAGTTTTAAATTTTTCGATATATTTTTTTATTTTTTAGGTATACATTTTTAAATTATGTGTATTTTTTATTGTATATTTGTAAAAACGTATATTTAACATGTATAATTTTCTACGTTTTTAACGTATACCAATATTTTGGGTTCTAAAGTTGTTAGTTTTTTTTTTTTTTTTTTTTTTTTTTTTTTTTTTTTTTTTGTGGTGAATTTTTTGTGTTTTTGGTGTTTTTTTGTTGTTTTTTTATTTTTTTTAGAAATTTTTAAAAATTATTTTTAATTTTTTTTTTTTTAATTTTGAAAATTTTT
>CANXYC012139109.1:0-12339 GCA_948193065.1 Aleurites moluccanus | reverse complement strand
AAAAAGGATACATCAAAAGAAAGAAAAGAACTAATGGATGGTAACTATGAAGGCTGACAATAGAAATGCAATTTGAGGACCAGTTGATGACAATTACAAACTGCTAGTTTTCTAAGTGTTAATTGTATATGGACCCTGCAGCCAATCACTTCTTTGATTATCAACGGATTCATGATGCTTGATGACGAGAAGTGCACTTGGAAAGAAAAGAACCTTTGCTTTGTTTCTTTTCAATTGTGAGCAATTTGAGGGTCAACCTCCGAAAACAATTGTTTAGAGCATGTTTGTGAAGATCAAAATGTTTTTAATACAAAACATTCATGGCTTTTAGCAACGAGTGGTTAATTACTGTACAATAAGCCGGTTTAGGGCACAATGAATGGATGATAGTTTGTAACAGAAGCATAATGCTTTAAACAATTCTCTATCCTATACCTTTTAATGAATATACATTGTTTAACAAAACTAATTGAAATCAAGTTTTACCGTCCGTCATTTCCAGAGCAACACAGATCTGAACAGCACTGTAGGCAGCCAAAACATGTAAGAGCAGCGCAGAGCTGTGTTAATGCTATTGCACATTGGTCATTCATCTTCGAGCAACACTGGATGCAGCACATACAACAGCACTGATTACACATCCTGCCACAACAATTCGAAGCTGTCTTAATGATGATTTCAGCTGCCTCAGGCAGCTTCGTTCCCTCGGCTCCAGGAGGAATGTTTTCAGCAGTAGCAATCAAATTACCGAAGCCAACACTATAGTTTTGTAGCAATATCCTTCTACGGCCTTTAGAGTCCACCTTTGCAGAATCCAACAGTATCATCATATGTTACATCAGAAATGAAGAGAAGAAAGAAAGGAAGAGAACACCCACAACAGTTTACATGTTTACTGTTTTGGTCAAGTGAAGAGCAAACTACAGTTGCATGGCAGTTTCTGACTGTCCTTATAGTCAGAGGGATCCAATTGTTATTTTCAGCCATCGGATTGACCAACAAAAAAAATATTAGTGATAAAGTCTTTACTTATATGGTCATATGGGGTAGAAAAATGTCACAGGGAAAGAAAAGAAATATGGGTAAAATGACAAATTAATTTTGGTAATGTACAAGCACTTGTCTATAATTTGTTAAATAGACAAATGCAGCAATATGTTTGCAAAATTCTTGACTAATGCTTACCTTATGCTTGCCAGGTGATTCCGTGGCTTGATTTCCTTTCTCAGACTCGAGTAATGTCATATGAGTATATTCGGACCCGACACCAGTTTGTATGCTCATTGTGCCAACCTATCAATAAGGGAAATAGCATCAGCAACTTGCTTCTAGGAAATGGAAACTTTAGTCAGGATAGGTGGATGCTGTAAGCAACATTCCTAGTCTGAACATGGTAAAATATCAAATGAAGCTTATAAATGAAGTTGCCAGGATTAAGATCTCCAGACTGGGAAAAGTTCACCAAGTAATGTTGCAGGCAGAGCTAGTACTCTTTTGAACTGGCCTTGCTTGGAACTCTTAGACATCCACATAGAAGAAGAAAAAAGAAGAAAAGAAGCAAGAAATCCAGGAAACAAACCTTCTCCTCGAGTCTCTTATTTTCCAAAAACCATGCCTGGGCTGTGAGTAGATCAATCTGTTGCTTTGCAAAAAACTGTTACAGAGGGGAGAGATTATATAAAAACTGTAAAACCATTGCACATGATACACAGGCTTTTAAATGACCTACGATAAAGATCCTTGAGATAAGGTAAAAATGATGAACCAAACTGGAGATTGTAGCTTATTTGTGGGAAGTGGAATAAGATAAATATGAGAGAAGGATACATGAAGAATATCTCACAGATGCAATAAAATACGAATCTATGGGCAACATATGCCTAGAAATAAAATGAAGATCGCAGACAGATCATCACCACTCGGCCACAAGCAAAGCTATGCATAGGTACTAAGTCATGGCAATTGAAAGACCCAAGGCAGAATTTAGAGGTAACAGAGGTCACACTCCATGATTGCATCTTTAAAACGATGTAACAACACCAGAAATTCCTAGTTTACACAAGGAAATTATGTAATTAAGTATCACAAGTTTCTTACTCTATCAAATGGAATGTCTTTTTCCTCGTGTATCTTCAAGTCTATAACAAAGTTACTCAGATCTCCTAAAGCACCTTTAGCTTTAACCATTTCTGGGAAGTCTCCTTGATACCTCCCAGAAATAATCAAGACGCTTTCAGACGAAAGGTCTGGAATACGGGAAGGGTACACCTACAAAGAAAATTGCAGATTCAGATCAAACATTTAAATTCATCTAGTTAGTTAATAAAATCATCTGGATAAAGAGCCAGATTAATTATATCTGTGATAAGATGAGTCTGATGATTGACAAAAGAAGTCATGACCATATGAAACACAGAGAAAGTACAATATAGAATCAATGGCGCAATGTTGTGAACTGGACATTTCAGATGTCACATTAGAAAAGAAATTAAAAAAAGAAAAATTATGCACTTTGTGTGTATCATCAGTCATCAAAACAATGAATTTAAATTTCATGCCTAGCATTATCATCCACTGTCATCTCAAGGAAGTATTCATCAATGCACAAAAAGAAGCAGCAAGTGAAAAGTAATTACGAATGTTGACAAAACACAAGTGTGGGAGGAACTACGCTGTCATATTGAGGCTAAACCAAACAACTATGTGAACTTATCTTCGGTGTACCTCAACTTCATCAATCTCATCAAATGGCTCAAGCGTTATGTTTGCAAGAACAGGCAATAGACCTCTGCTAAGGAACTTTTGCAATTGTGATTGAATTGAATCTGGCCAAAAGCAAATAAAAATTACAAAATCATTAAGAACACAGGAAGAGTGCTAGAATTCTGTGCATCCCATGAATCTAAGAATACTTCTTTAGTTACATTAAAATAAAAACTAAAATTTGGATATCAAATCTAGAGCTGTTAGGAGAAAAAAAAACAGCTCAAGGGGAGTGGGAATAGCCACTAGCCTCCCACAGCCTTTGGGCGGCACGATCTCATCTTCATTCCAATACTAAAATGCAAAAACAGAGGGATTTGCATCCCTGTACTATGGTAAATCTGATTATATTCTCTTGTAAAGGGGAATAATTTTAAACTCGATAGCTTTAATCATCAATCATATCTCATATCTGAAATATTCCTATCATGTGATGGAATAGGATACAACAAGGGCTAATTCTCACCCCCAAAGATTTATAGACCTTGGACTCACCTCATAAAATTCCCAGACATTCAACTGAATTTAGATTCCTCACAACCTCCAGTAACCAAAATTTCATATCAGTCAACAATAATACAACTTCACAACTACCACCAACAAATCCAAGAGGGGGCAGGGAGAGAAAAGAAAAACTGTACTGGCAAGCTCCCCAGGAGAAGAAAAGAAAATGCAATCCAAGAATGGAACTTACCTACATTGTACGCAGCATCATATTGCCCCCTGCTAAGCATAGCAAGCATGTTCAGGAAATGATGATTACAGTATGTACCTGTGATGTTTCATTGTGAATCAGATATAAATCTATCATAAATCAGAATTATCATTAAAAGCGAGCAGAAATAAGAAATATGTTCCAACCAAGTTGAATAATCAGAAAGAAGTACAAAATTCCCTACAACGACCCTCCATCCCCAAAGATTTGAAGAAACAGAGACAAAAACAAGCCATTACCTATGCCAAAAGTGTATATTCGTGGACATATTGATCCTCTGCCAGTAAGGTGATTTGTCATTAAATTGCAAATATGTCTTTCATTGTCAACAGACCCATCAGTAACAAGGAATATGACAGGAAATGAACCATGGGTGTTCAACACCATCTCCATTGCCTGAAAACTTGAAGCAAGAACAAATTGAACAGTCTTCTACTTTTCTTTTTCAATGGGATATATAAGTTGATTTGTTAGGCAGGTCCAAAGGGGATAAGCCCAAGTGAGATGAAGACCTCCATTTTACTTAAAGTCAATGTCAAAACATTAATATTTAATGAGAAACAACAGATATTTAGCTAGTAAAGCCTGAATTAGCACCACCAAAAACCACTAGTTTGAAAGCATCATTCATCTGATGTCAAACAACATCAGTGATTTGCTTTGTAAGATCAGAAAAACCACAAGCGAGAAATGACCTGATTCAGGGGAAGCAAGATATTTGTACTGCCCCCTGCAACAAAGTTTAAATTCACCCACTCAACAGCCTTTTCAATTGACTTCTCAGTAGCCAACTCCATTGATGAAGAAAATAAGTAAGCATCTCCATTAAAAGCTATAATATTGAATGAATCTTTTGAATCGAGCTTGGTGAGTGCTCCAGATATTGCATTCTTTGTACCCTCAAGTGGCTTTCCTTCCATGCTTCCACTTATATCAACAACAAATACTATCTCTTTTCTGAACACCTATCAGATTGATTAAGTTGAGGACAGATTCAACAAAAAGATGGTTGAATTATAACAACACATATCAAACAGAGCATATATTAGACTAACATTCCCACTTGGCTGATCTCCTGGAGCAAGATAAACACAGAACATCCCTCTTTGATCAACATCATGTGCAGAAGGGGATTGCAAAATCACACCACCGAACATATGACTTGAAGAAACCTAAATAAGCCCAAAATATGCCTGAATTACATAAGAAGTTCATGAACACATCAAGATATAACGATCACTTCCAAAGATGCTCATGGATCTCCAAATGCATGCATTTAATATACAAGAAGACAACATTGAATAATAAGCAGAAACGTGCATCAAAACAAATAAAATGACACGAGTCTTACAGAATATGAGACAGCAAAGTCCATATCTGTCCAAGTGAGAACCTCTGCTTCATACAAGAAACCCAATTTCCCTGCTTCACGTTTTAATTGCTGAAAAATAATAAAATTTGATGGCATCAGATATTAACATATAAAATTTAAAATTCAGTAATAAAGAACCATTGTACAAAATGCACCTTCAAAGGATGACTAGTCGTTTTGCACACAATTTCAGTTCCGGTACCAAAGTTCACGTTCAACTGTATCTTTTCCTTTTTGGGTAGTGTCTTTACAGCAGGAGCGACATACTCTGGAAAACTAAGTGGCACATTCAATGAAAACTCCCCATTGCGATATGATAATTTTTGAATCCAACTAACATTAATGAAAAGACTAGAGCCTCCATCAACCTTGAAAGATCAAAAGGGAAATACTTCAGGGAAAAAAAAAAGGTTTAAACTACATGAGAGAAAAAGAAAAAAATCAATATCATCCTGTTTAACAAAGTACTCGAAAAAAAAAAATCAGTATCATCCTGTTTAAAGAAGTACTCACTTTTGGTATTGTGAGGGTAAATATATGGGGTCTCAAAAAGCCTCCATTTCCAGGGCGACATTCCTTATCCATATCTTTTTTATCGTCCATTGTAATCAGTTCAGTACAATAATTCTTTCTAGGAACCTCCACCTCAACACCTAGAACTGAACCCTGTTAGCAAAATAATATATTGCTTGAGAACAAACAATAAGCAAAATTCGAACACTTAAAACAATTAGTTATTTGAAAAGACCAGACGACCCTTATTCCTTAAATTCAGAAAAAAAAAAAAAAAAAGGTTTGAAGTTTTGACCTTTGAATTGAAAAAAGACAAATATAATTACCCTTTGTAAAGTTTCAACATTTAAACATACCTGCTCACCCAGAGGAATCGCGATACGGCAATCACAAATTTTGCTAACCATAACGCAATGGACCCTCCAGGATCCGCTTAAGCGAACAATAACAGAATCCAAAAAAGAATCTACCTCAAGTTCTATCCGATTCATCTGGAGCGGAATGAGAGCGGGTGGATCACACCTTCCATGCACGTGAGGTTGATAACTTGCCATATCGGGATTATCCACAATACCCGGATCGGAAATCACAGCATATACCATAGGCGCCGTAGGCGAGAACTCATCGGCCGATTTCTCCATTGAAACTGGCGTCTTAGGAGGCGCGACGGCCCTGTCTTTGCTTGAGTATAACCTTTTTGAAATCTGGAGACCATCCTCTACAGATTTCCCAAATTCCTCAACCATTGATTCTATTTTCCCTCTTCAGGAAAAAAAAAAAGCAACCTTTTTTTTATGTTCGTGTCCTGACGCGAAGAAATTAAAAGAAAGAGTCTTATAAACAGTAAAGAATCACTCTGAGCTTGTTTTCTTCACGCAAAATGGCACATTCATTCTTAGTTTCATTTTTTATTAGCTATGGAAGTTAAATTTTATTTTGTTTAAATATACTATATATATTCTCAAAATTTTTTGCCTGTCTCGTTACGGCAGAGCTGAGTCAGTATAGTTAATTTGCTTCAATAGCCAATGGAAGGGAGCCACGTAAGATGCCGACTACTGATTTGATTTCACGTTCAGGTGGTTGGAACTGGAGGTTAATAAAGGACAACTGTATAGCCATCGAAAATGGGAAGATAGATTGTAACGTTAAAACGACAAGCTGTTGTATGGAATTGGAGCGTTAAAGCATCAATAAGATTGCTCTCGAGTTGGACAAAGAAATGAACAAGGTCTTCTGCTTATCCACTTGCTTTGATATGATTTTTTTTAACTTTAATTTTGCCAACGTTATATTTGTATGCAGTTCGAAATCTCTATCTATCTCATTTTTTATTTATTTATTATATTACTTATTTTTTTAAAATATTTTAATGCATAAAAAAAATATAAATTAAAAATAAAATAGAAAATCTGAACTCATTTGTATGATACTATAAATATATTCTTATTTGAATATTATATTATTAATCTTTTAGTTCATCCAATTTTTATTAGTGTTGCAACTTATAATTTCATAATCAATTTTGATATCATCAATTAAAAATTTATTTTGATTTAATAGTGAACTTTGAAAAGCTAAACCATAACAATTAAAAATTTTAACTTTCTCAATTCTCAAACTAGCTGTTAAAGTTTAAACTTTAAAAATTAACTCATCCAAATGAGGACTAAAAAATTCATTAACACAGCACCGCGTTAAGTGATATGTCCTAATTTATTTTTTTTAGGTTAATTAGGCCTCCATTAGAATTCAAATTGGAGAACTCATAATCATATTAACGATTTCAGTAAGATTAAACGAAAAGCTCATTCTATCCAGTAGAGAATCAAGGACAAGAAAAAAGTCTGCTAACATTGTTGTGTTCATAATAATACAATGAATGCATATTTCAAATAATTATCCCCAACAGTATGTAATGCTTTTATGAGGAATTTACTTGTATTTGTACAATCATCCAATATTGTACGTTAATTTAAAACTGCCAATACTCTTTCTACTCAATTTTCCTTCTTCCTTCTGTACTCTTCCCTACATTTGCAGCGCACAGACAAATTCTTGTCAGATTAGTTCTTAAGAAACCTAAGAGGATAAATCTGCAACAAGAACGATCTACCATGAGAGAGGTTAAATCCAGAACAATGATCTATCATGTTAACCAACATAACCTTCTCTGTGAATCAAGGTTCAAAGGACAAACTCCAATGAGAAACTCTGATAAATGAAATCAACAAACCTGTATCTCATTGTCTGATATGACGCTGATCTTGACTGAAGCAATAAAAGAATATATTTTTTCTTCAAAATGTATCTATCAATGATTAATCATCCCGCACCTGTGACATATCACTAATTTGTGCAAAAAGGATTTCATTCCATGTGTCAGGAACACCAGGTAGACACCAATGCAAGCAATCCTGCACTCCTTGTGAGGAAGTAATGCTATATCTTGATATGTGACCCTCATCTCTCAGCTGGGACAGAGCTGTAATGTCCAACAGCTTAACACCCGTCCCCTTCACTGCACGGCCAGCGCTATAATCACTAGATTCATCTTGCAATATTTCCTTTCCAATGGACAAAGGAGTTGTATTGTCACAACTTCCCCCAGTGTTCCAATCGCCATTAACAAAATGCCTAGGGGAGATGCTCCGATAGAAGGCTTTCAAGTGTGGATGTTTTGGGAGCTGGGTATTCACCCAATTGACAATGCTGTGGATTGTGAAATTTTTGGCATCCCCAATCATTGCCAGTTTCTTGTTGGTATTGGGCAAACCACCGATATGCATGACCCAGCGATTTGCCCTAAGTTTCCCTCGGTTCCAATGATGCCCTGTGTTGAGAACAAGGACATCTATACTGTGAAGAAACAAGCGCAAAAATGCAGGTGGCCGATCAAGATGCATGGCATAATCAGTGGATGAGTTTTTGATATCAATAGGTTCCAAGTCACAAAGGCAAGCTGACCAGTAATAAAGGACAGTAGTGTTGGTGCTTGGAAACCGATATGCCCACCCATTAGGGCGGACACCACCCCGAGGTTTTACAAGTCCATACTCCCGTCCCACATCAATGACATCAGGGCTTTCCTTTCCTCCTGTGATCATACACATTAGAGACTGGAACTGCTGTCTGCCCAGTGAATCTCCAACAAAAGCTAGAGTCTTATCTTGCATCCTGCAATGTGTCAATTCAATGATCACTTGATCAAACAAAAATTATACACATTTTAAGGCGAACAAAGAAGGAGCAACCATTCATACTCAGCATGCAGAGGCTACACATTCATGTAAATGTAAGATAGTGGAGAGATTTTTGAGTATGTGAGTAATTAGCTTGCAAATTATGACAAGTTAATGACTTTATCTATTGATACTTTCAGTCAAAATTCAAGTTAATTGAAGTGAACATCGAGTCATTGGATTATGCGTATTTAATGTTACTTCCCATCAAATTAAGCAAACACCAAGTGGGGCATTGGCCTACAAAAAAAAAAAGGAAAATGGAAAACAAAAGAAAAAGAGAATTGAACCACCGCATGCTCATCCTAACAGGCAAATAACTCAAGGCCGAGTCATAGAATCTTCCCAAAGGACAGAGCATCCTGCCACAAGCCCTATATAGATGACCTCCAGAGAGGCTGTCTCTTCTGTATCATCACAGGGCCTAAGGACTAGAGTTGAGATTACTGCACCAGTTAATGGGGGCTAGACTATAATTACACCCAGCAATAGTGTTAGAGGATGCATTGACATCTTCCAGCAAAAGCATGTCACTGCAACCACCTTCTCACTTGTTCATTTGTACTATGAAGATTCAGTTTGCACATCCTGAATTCCAACCAAAGCCTGAGTAAGTTCAAGCAGAAGCATCTTAAGGTTAACATTTTGAGAACTTGAGAACAGTCAATTTTGATATATCCATCTATATATGGAAATTTATGAACTGTAGAGAAAATCCTATTTATGAGATAATTTTGTATATTATTATCTTTCCTATTTAGGAGATAATTAGCTTTCCTATTTAGGAGATAATTTTGTATATTATTAGCTTTCCTATTTTGTTGTAAAACACATTAATTATGGGATTAGATTAGATTACTATAAATCATGAGATTTGATTAGGTTTCCTATTTTTTGCTAGATTAATGTGTATAAAGCCGGCATTATTGTTTGGTAATAAAATAAGAGGAATACAATTCTCTTTCAATTGTTCATATAGTATCAGAGCCTTCATTGTCATCATTTTTTGTTTGACGAATTATCTCACGGCCTTTATTGCCGAACTTCGATATTTGTTGTCAACTTTGTTTCTGGAATTTTTCCATTCTCTAGTTTGGCCTTCATTGCCAAAGCCTATAATTTTTTCCTTTTATCTTAAACCTTTTTTCCCTTAAGTAAAATATCAGAGATCGGAGAAACCACTTTCTTAACTACGTCTGAACAGTTAAACCAAAACCAACAACCTGAAGATTTGCCGAACATTCAAGCAACCTATAGATCGGATGGGACAAACTATCTCAAATGATCTCAACTTATTCGCACAATTCTCAAAAGGAAAGGAAAAATAAGTCATCTCACAAGTGCAGCCCCTAAATCAGACGATCCTCACCTTGAAACTTGGGAGGAAGAAGATTCAATGATAATGGCTTGGTTGTGGAATTCGATGGTTCCTGAAATAAGTGATACTTGCATGTTCTTGGCAACTGCAAAGGAGATTTGGGATGCTATTCAACAGACCTATTCAAAGGCGAAAAATGCAGTTCAAGTTTATGAAGTTAAAGTGAAAACAATGGCTACAAAACAGGGAAATAGAACTGTCACAGAGTATGCCAATCAATTGAAGTCCTTATGGCAAGAACTTGATCATTATAGGGTGATACAAACTAAATATTCAGAAGATGCAGCTGAGTTGAAGAATTACATTGAGCAGGACCGTGTCTATGATTTTCTTGTTGGACTTAATCCAGAGTTTGATCAAGTGAAAATTCAAATTCTTGAAAAACAAGAAGTGCCTTATTTCAATGAAGTAGTAGCACTAATTCGAAATGAAAAAAGCAGAAGAGGCTTAATGCTTGAACCACAAAGCACAGATGGCTCCGCTATGGTGGCTAGTGGCACTACCAAACCAGGAAAAAAAGTAGCTATTCCAATTGAAAAAATTAAACAAAGCCGAAAAGGATTATGGTGCACTTACTGTAAGAAGTCTCGCCATACTCGTGACAAGTGTTGGAAGCTCCATGGAAAACCTCCAAATCGTGAGCGGAACCAAAGAAGTGATCAGCCCAAAGGAAGTGGACAGGTTCATGTGGCAGCAGTATCTCAAGGAGAAGCAACACCACAGGAGTCGAATAGTCTCAATCATAAGGAGATAGAGAGATTGAGATCCCTTATCAACAGCCTTGAAAAGTCTTCAGGTATTGCTTCTCTAGCATATTCAAGTAAGTTTCTAATTTCCTTTGGATTAAATGCCTTGGATATTACCTTTGCCAACTCATGGGTCATGGATTCTAGCGCAACTGACCACATGACTCACTCATTTAAATATTTCTCAACCTATACACCATGTCCAAGCAATAGGAAAATAGCATCAGCCGATGGATCCCTAGCTACGGTTGCGGGTCTAGGTGATATTAAAGTAAACCCATACATAACATTAAAAAATATTCTTCATATTCCTAAATTGTCTACCAATCTTGTTTCAGTTCAAAAATTCACTGAAAATTTATCTTGTAATGTGAAATTTCACAATAGTTATTGTGTATTTCAGGACAAGGATTCGGGGAGGACGATTGGGCATGCTAGAGAACAAAGTGGCCTCTACTATTTTGAAACACCAAGTCGGTCAAACATCACCACAAATAGATTTCCTTTGTTTCAGAATCCATTTCATCCAATAAAAAGAAAATTTTCCTTTACCATCGTCGATTAGGACACCTATCATTTCAGATTGTTAAGACCATGTTTTCTCTTTTATTTACAAACTTAGATGTTGAGAACTTTAATTGTGAAGTGTGTGAACTTGCTAAACACAAACGCGTCTCTTTTTTAAAAAGCAATAATAGAAGTTCTATTAATTTCTACCTTATACACAATGATATTTGGGGTCCAGCTACTATTTCTAATGTGTCTGGAGTCTAGATGGTTTGTTTCTTTTATTGATGATTGCACCCGTGTTACATGGATTTTTCTACTCAAACATAAATCAGATGTGAGTACCATACTTCCAAATTTTTGTTCTATGATAAAAAACCAATTTGGAGTAACCATTAAAAGATTCAGGTCAGATAATGTCAAAAATTATTTCAACCAAACACTTACCTCATTTTTCCAGAAAGAAGGAATAGTTCATGAATCGTCTTGTGTTTATACCCCACAACAAAATGGGGTAACAGAGCGAAAAAATGGCCATCTCCTTGAAAAAACCCGAACTCTATTGTTTCAAACAAATATGTTTAAGTCTTTTTGGGGGAAAGCAATTTTTACAGCCACTTATCTCATAAATAGGCTACCTTCTAAAGTTTTGGGTTTCAAAAGTTCTATGGACATCCTTTCGACATTTTACCCAAACATAAAGATCAACAATAATCTAATCCCTAGAATTTTTGGGTGTGTGTCTTTTATCCATGTCCATATTCAAACAAGAGGGAAATTGGATCCGAGAGCATTAAAATGTGTGTTTGTGGGTTATTCATCAATTCAGAAAGGATACAAATGTTATCATCCTCCTTCCAAAAAAAATTTTGTCTCAGTAGATGTCACATTCGATGAGAACAAACCTTATTTCAACACTCCTCATCTTCAGGAGGAGAATCCAATTAAGGAAGATGAGGATACTGGCCATAGTTCCTTACTTGATACTTTATCTTTGCTTGAACCTAAACCTAGATCCAAACCACCTGAATAAACGTAGCTACCTGAACAACAACTTGAAATACAACAACCTGAACAACAACCTGAAATACAGCAGCCTGAAA
>CANXYC012139064.1:0-41179 GCA_948193065.1 Aleurites moluccanus | reverse complement strand
AAATATATATTTTTATCATTTTTTTTTTATCTATATATATATTTTTATATACATATATAAAATATAAAATTATATATATATATATATATATATATATATATATATATATATATATATATATATATATAATTTTACATAATAAAATATCATAATAAAATATTCAATTTTGTTTGTTATAAAATAAACTTTTTTCCACAATTTTTTTTATTTTATTTAACTTTTCTCCAAAGAATTTTTTTTATTATTAATAAAATCAATTAACCAAATAAAAAATAAAGAATTAATATCGCTCCATATATTTTAAAAATAATATAATAATCTCAAAAATATTTTTTTTTATAATAATATGCTTTTTAATTCGTTACTTGTTATTTTAATGCTATAATTTATTCAATTTATAAAGGAAAAACATATGATTTATTAGGATATTTTAATAAAATATATATTTTTAATGAACACAATTAAAAAAAAAATCTTAAAATAAAATGTTTATAAAATTATAATGTAAAAATTTATTTTGTAAACTATCTTTCTTCTTAAAAGTGAAAAAAAAAATATATTTTCACAAGAAAATATAAAAAAATTAAAAATTATAAAATAAAAGAAATTTATTTCATAACAATAAAAATGAAAAATTATATTATTATTTTTAAATAAAAATATATATTTATTAAATACTTTTATCATATTTAAAAAAAAAATATAAATATAAATATAACTTTCTTTTAGTATATAAGTTTTTTTTTCTTATGAAAACTAAAAATTAAAAATTTTGTTTAGTTTTCTTTTATATATATATATATGAATTAAAAATAAATATAATGAAATATAAAAAAAATAAAATTTTTTTTTTTTTTGCTTATAAGAGTTATTAATTAGGTAATGTAATAAGAGTATTATAGTCAAATTTAATAATAAAAGAAATTAGTAGAAATGTCAAAAACTAAAAGAAAAATGTCAATATATATATATATATATATATAAAAGATATATATATATTTATAAAATATATCATAATTAAAATTATCTATTAAAAAATATGAAAAATAAAAATAAAGTAAATGAATTAATATAAATTACCAGTAAATACCAATTGATAAATTTATTAAATAATATTTGAGCAAAAATTTCAAATTATAATAAATATATTAAATATTCATATTAATAATAATTATATTTTTTGGGTATATATATATTTTCAGGATATTATCAATTTTTTATAGATTTAAAGTATATTAAATTTAATAAATGTAATTCTTAAAAAAATTAATGAATATAATTTTTGAATTTGTAAATAATTAAATTATTTTTAAATAATATTAAATTAAATTTTGAGCTACAGATTCAAGGATTTCCTTTTGGTGCCGTGAAAATTCGGCAAATGCAAGTTAAAGGTATTGTATATTCCTAGTGTTAGACTAAGAATTTTTTTATCTACTTGAATCGTGACTGGCTTTATCAGTTTATCAGTTATTTAACTGATTCAAATAAATTTAATTTAAATTTTTTCTAGAAAAAAATTAAAATATAAATTGAATTAGTTTTATCAATTTTTTTTATCAAAGCAATTCAGATTTAATAACAGTCTTCACTTTTAAATTATGATTTGGAGCATAGAAACGAACTTAGTGTTATTTATATACTAAAGAAATATTCTCTCTTCTATTTTTTTTTAGCATTGAATAAATTATTTTAATATTTATCATATTCAAATCCTTACCAATAAGTTTGAAGTGCCCTTATTGTAATAATTTAATCCAAATAATATACAAAGAAAATAATTCAATGTACTAAATGCAATTTGATTTTCTATTATTTTGTGCATCAAAATACAGTGAATAATTTATAAGAAACTAAATTTAATGAATTTATGAAAAATGAGTTTTATATTTATACGAGAACGAATTGCACTTAATATTTTTAATAATTTTTTTTTCTTTTTAATTAATGCTTGCACTCAACTTCAAAGAAATTATATCACCTTAATTGACTTAAACTTGTTCATAAATTTTTAAAATTAGACACATAAAAAATTATTATTTAAAAATACACATCAGCCTTTTCAACCTCTCTTAGGTGGAGCGGAGAGTATGGTCTACATTTACCAAACAATCAACACATTGCTTTTGTGGGCTTGCAAATTTTATCACATGTTTCCTATCGAGGGAATAAAATGGGCTCAATTCAAGCCCAATCTGGGAGATCTCCGTTGGCATATCACATCTCCATTCATTAATAATTTTCTTCTTTATTTTTATATCAATCATGAAAATCGAAAAGCTAACCCAGACTAAAATTGACTAAATAAAATTTTCCTTGATATGAGTAGACTTGACATGTATAAGATTCTAATGATGAATTTGGATGAAATTAATGCATAATATATCTCTAAAAAGAAATGGGTTCGATGAACATTAATGGCTGATTGTGCCCCCTCGTTTAGTTGATATTCAAATGAGTTTCCAAAATTCACTTTTTACCCCTTTTTTTTTCTTCTTTTTTCTAGATTTAGTGCATGTTTTCTTTCTTTTCTTTTACCGAATTTTAAATAATGAGTTACACAATAAAAATAATTATCTTTTTCTCATAAATTCCTCTCATTTATTTTATAATTCATACTTGAAATCTCTTAAGAAAGATCATAAATTTTTACAATTGAATGTTCCAATGAAACAAATTTGGTGTTTTCCTCGATGAATACCTCTCTTATTTTAATCTTATATAATATATTAGAAGTTTAATTAAATCATAATATTTTCTATTTATTTTTTCAAAAAATTTCAATATTATTAAAAAAAAGAGTCAAAATGCAAATATATAACGAAAAGAATCATGACAATTCAAACATTATGCAAATTAGAGTGATCAAAAAATAATTAAAAATATTTATATAATATTATTTTTAAAATTTAAAAAACTCGTGGAATAAAAATTATTCAAACACTAAAATATTAAGTTTTAAAAAATTAATACTTCCTTCTATACAACCCTTTTCATAAAAAGAATAGATGTATTTTCATCGAGTTTTACTAGTGAAACTAATTATTATAAATAAGTAAATATGAAACTAATTGAGAGTGAATTAGTGTAAAAATTTTAACTTTAAATAATCCTTAAGCCAAAATATAGGAATGATAATATATATTAATATCCTTTAAAGGTGGGATGTTATTATCTATTGGCATCTTTCCCAAGGTACTCATTTGCAATTATTTATATTTTCTTTTAATTCAGTAACAAAAAAAAAATTCTTTGAATTGTCTTAAAGTTAACATTTTCTAATGGTTTGAACTTTGAATTTGAAAACTTGCATGTTTTAACTACATGATTATTACATGCATGTGTTTATTCATATAGCCTTGTCTTATTATGTAGCCTTTAATTAATTATCTAGCTAGGTGCCATTATGTATTCACATTCTATAACTCATAACTAATATATATATATATATTATTGTTATGTAAGGAGGTGTTTGGATGAAAATAAATTTTAAAAATATCATTATGTCTAATTTTTTTTTTTAATTTTTAAAATAATATTTTATTTTTACATTTAAATATTTAAAAAATAGTAAATAAAAATTATTTAATATTTTTTAAATTTCAAAACATTATTTATATCTATTTTAAATAAATTCAAATATTCTCAGAAAAATAAGAGAGAGATAATTTCAACTTTTTTTTTTTTTTACATAACAAATTCTTAAAAAGAATTTTCAGTCTTACAAAATAAGATAAATAATCAATAATGAGTGTGCTATCATACAGAAAGACGATGGAATATGATATATATCTTATCGTCCTGAATTAACAAATCATAGATTTAGTATCTTTGAGTGATTTGACATCAGTCCTGCACAACATCTTTTTGCTTCAACCTCATGCGCCAGTAAACCAGTACTGATGACAATATACATTTTGGCAGCCCCCAAATCCTATCAATCAAAACCAAGTACCAATTATTGGACTATTCCTAGTCCATTGCCAAACTCAAGAAATTAATGCATTATATAGCTATAAGTTCTTTTCTTTTTTCTTTTTTTTTTTTAACATTTTAGAGGGAGGAGAGATAGAAATATGAGTTTATAATGCTTAAGTTATGTCTGATTGTGTAGCTACGTAATATTGGTTACTTCATTCTTTATAGCTAGTATTTCATTATTTATGTGAAAAGCCGCATATATGTATATATTTATGTAACAAACTCCAGCAAGTAACCCACAAAAACATGTGTGTGTTCCACTTGAAAGATGAAGACAAAAAGAAAATCCTTTACGTGGGAGGCTCCAACAATCCTATATAAAGCTTTTATGGAGTCTAGCCAACTCCAGCTTGCAAACCAACGGAAATAAGCCATACTGTAACAACCTTAAAAAAAAAAACCTTATTTATTTAATTATTTTGATATAATAATTAACAACAGAAATCTTATGCCTCATACATATATATATATGATATCCATGTTATAATAAAATTTTAATAAAATAATTTATTTATTGTTAAAAAATTTAAAAATAATAATGTAAATAAGAATTATAGTAATATGTTTTGATATATATTATATAAAATAAAAAAAAATTCAAGATGATTAAATTGCTTTAAAGACTGCTATAAGTCTTAAATAGACATTCATGGTGTAAAAAGTCGACAATGAAATTACTAAGAAATTCATATTTATAATTAGTCAATACTTTTGTAATTTAGAAATCAACCACTACATATGAGATTGGATTGATGTGTGCCTAACAAAGAAAAGAAAGAAATTAAATTATAAAAATATATGTATCAATATATAGATCCTAAATGAGCCAAATACTAGAAATAAAGAGCCATACATTAGTTCTGAGTAATTCTGACCATAGAATTACATCATCTATTTTGACTTGGAAAAAAGATGAAGATCGGCCTAAAAGATAATGTTATAAAAGAAACCACATGAAAATACATATGTAACATGTTATGTCTATTTCTCAAGGAGGTACCACATTTGATATAATTCCAAGTTTGCAATATTGCAGACTACGTGCTTGAGAAACTTAGGAGTATAAATACAAAGATGGTCTTGAAAAGAACCCCACAGATTAGAGAAGGATAACGATAAGTGAAAACTAGTATGAAACTAAAACTTTATCGCATTTTTATAATAATATGAATATTTTTTTAAAAAATTTATTTTAAATAGAATATTTCATATCAATAAATTATAAAATCTTGCATTCGAACCTCAATTAAAATCTAATTATTTAAAAACTTGATTTCATGTAACCAACAACACTTAAAATTGAGATAAAAGGTTTTATTATTCAATTGAGTTGAAATGAGATGGTCCTCACAAGCTGGTTTTACCTTTAGTTGTAATAATAATAATGATAGTGATAAAGTTACTGTTTTGGCACACTAGTTTTGTTTCATGATGAAGGGGTTATTGAAAGTGATCAGTTTACAATCTACAATATAAATCATGTAAACTTCAAAATCCCCTAAGAAAAGATGTTAGATTTGGATCTAGAATGAGAAAATAAATATGGGTTTTCTATTCACTCTTTCTTGCACTTGTAAAATTCACCAAAAATAGATTTTCTCTGAGAAAGTATATGATCTCATTTTGTACTCTTTAATTTCCTAATTTGTAATGAAGAAGAAAACCAGAAGAAAAGTCATCTTATTCTCTCTAGCTACCAGATCTGTCCTCAATTCATTACTTGAATTTCTTTAACTCATTAATTGTATTGTGTGTGTATATCCTATTTATATTGGAAATTACTATATATTTTTGGTCCAAGTCATTTATTTCATGCAAGTTCTTTCAGTCATGCCATTTTCATGATTACAATTGTGACTCCAACTGAAACACATATACTTATTTCAGACCTAATATTCTTTCAGGAAATCAAACTCAATTTGAACACTAAATTATCATTAAGGCAGCAAGTAATTCAATATTTTTCTTTATATTAAATAGCATTTAAGATTTCATTTTCAAGATCAACTATATAAATACTTAGGATGATAATTAAGTCCCAAATTAACAATAAAAGGGAAAAAAAAAAGACTAGCAAAGTATATGAATTATGAATGAGACAATAATTTAGGCATATAGGTACAAAAGAATGCATAAACACAAAATAAATTGAAATAAACAACACATAAATGAATACAAAAGCACTCTATTCAAGGCGTGAGGATAGATCTCAAAAGAACCAAATAATCAGATTATTAAGACAGAAATTCTGTCACTCAAGAACCTAACAACATATAACATACCTACTACTTAATAAGATTATCATATCTTCACAAATTAACCTTGACATAGGAAAGAAGAACACAGCAACAGACTTAAAACATCAACAAAAATTAAAAAGAAAAATCTCTAAATTCAACACAAGAAGATAAAATAGATGAATTAATAAATAATAATAACATACCTCAACATCTATTGTAATTATCATGATAAAAGCCCTAGTGGGTTGTCAAAAATGGATCCAACCAGGAAATTAGGGTTTATCCTGGTTAGGGTTTTTCATGCTACCATTAACAGGTGAAACTGCCACATGATCTAATCTCTCCTTTCTCACTAGATAAGAAAAAGAATAATATTAAGGAAACCTTAGATCATGCTGGCAGCTTCAACTACTAGAGGTACACGATGAGATTTGTATGCAAAATCAAGAAGATGCAAAAACATTTTCTTCTTCTTCTTCTTTCTCCTTATCTTTCTCTTCTACAACTTTAAACAGGCTACAAAGATAAGGAAGGATAGAAGGATATAAATAGAGAAAAGAATTCTAGATGTAAAGGACTTCTATTTCTACTTTCTCCAGCTATTTTTTTCCTATTTACAATCTCTTCATTTTTGTCTTATTATATGTGTGACTAGGATTGATGATACATACATAGAAATATATGGCTATTAGTTGGTTAAGTGGAAATAGTAAAACTTTTCATTTTGTTAAACTTTTTCTCTATCAATTAATTAGAGATTTGACTAATTAAAATTGAATTCATTTTTAGGGCCTTAAAATTATAAATTTAATATCAAATTATAATCTCATTAACTTGTAATTTCAATGAGACCCTAATTTTGAAAAGATAAAAATTAAAATTTAATAAATTAATACTGAATTCATCTTTAGAGTTACAAAATTATAAGTTTAAATATCAAATCAAAATCTGATCAACTTGTAATTTCAAATAGAATCTAATTAACTTGTAACTCCATACTCTAATTTTAAAAACAAATTAAAAATTAAACTGTTTTTATAGTTATAAGATTGCAAGTTGAAATATTCAATCAGAACTTAATTAACTTGTAACTTCAGTTGGACTGTAATTAAGAAAAAAAAAATCAGAAACTGAAACTGCAAAAGCTACATATTAAGAGAATTGAAAAGTAAAAAAATATGCATACGGAGGCATCTGAGTAATAAATTCATATTGATTCTCCCATTAGAATGATAAAAGAAAAAAAAAAGAAAAGAAAAGAAAAGAAAGGAAGAGGTAAGAAAGTGGTCCCAAAAAGAAGGAAATTGAATATAGTCACGCCCATGCCAGTCGCCACCACATGCAGACAGGGGAGTGAGAGTTTCTAAATTTCCTAAGAGGCTTTTTATTATAACTTTAGTTGGATGAACCTTTCTTTCTTTCTATGTGTCTGTGGGTGTGTTGTTATAATGTAAGGTAAGCATCAACTAGCAACCAAAAAGAGTATGTTACACAAGTAGCTCTATGGGGACCATTTTGCATGGTTTCTTAATTAACACACATCAAAGGAATAAACAAACACTAATTACTTTAATTAATCCTCTAATTAAAGTGGGTTACTTTATTTTTAATTTCTTTTGTTTTACCTTTAAATAATTATGAAATTATAAATTTGAATTTTATAACTCAGAATTTAATCAACTAAATTAATCAATTTTTAATTAAAATATAAATAGTTTCCACTTCACTGTGAATTTTTACCCTCATCATTATTATTATTATTATTATCATTGGTGGAACTAGGGGACTAGGAGAACAATAACCCCTCTAAATTTTTTAAAATATGCATATATGAGTGAAAATTTTTTAATTAACCCTTATAAATTTTTTAATTTGTTCCTCTAATTTGTTATTATATTAATTTTGACTTTTGGTCCCTTAAAATTTTTCAAATATATATATGTATGTAAATTTTTTAATTTGATCCTTTAATTTATTTTTATATTAATTTTAATCTCCCTAATAAAATTATATGTATGTAAATTTTTTAATTTGATCCTTTAATTTGTTATTAGATTAATTTTAATCTCTTTAATAAAATTATGTGGTTTCGTCCCTGATTATTATTAGTATTATTGTTATTATTATTATTATTATTATTATGTATTTGTTAATTAGATGAAACAATTGGTGCTTTAGTTTGTTAAGTGATAGTAACATTTTTCATTGATGAACAAGTTGAAACCTAAAGTGGGATGGCCTGCAAAAGTCTGATTTTGATTGGTGCCATTTAAACATCCAAGCAATTATTAAAGACATTACCACGGATTAGGTGACATTTGGAACATTAGTCTGTAAAGTGATCTTTCTGACTTTGGAAAATAAAGAAAATTAATTAATTTTTTTTTATATATTATATTTTGATTAAAGTTTCTTCTGATTTAGACCTTACTGCTTATTTCCATTATTTAATTTATTTTCTAATATCACTTAACTAGACATGATTGCTATATACGCATAGATAAAAAATAAATAAATGAAACAATATATTTTTATAAAAATAAAATAAGAAATAATACCATCTTTCTTTTTGTAAAAAAAATAAAATTATATTATATTATTTTAAACTATAATTTTAAAAAACTCATAATTTCATGAAATTATAGAGATTTTAATCAAATAAATATATAATATAAATAATAATAAAAGGTATTATGGAAAAATTAGAATATTTTTATCGTTTTGTTATCTAAATTTTCTAATATACTTTAAAAAATTATTATTAAAATAAATTACTCATTTTCATGCATTATTCTATATATTAATTTAAAATAAATCATATTATATAACTGAATTATATCATAAAGATATTGTGTATAGCTATACATGTGTATTCATGCATTATGAATTAATGATTCCACATAAATAAAATATTACATTATTATATTTAATATAAAATTTATTGAACTAATTATCTCATATTTAAATACGAATTTATTGATGCTAAAAAAAATTATAATTTTTTATATTAATTAATTATCTCATATTGATTAATTATAAATAATTCAATTCAAATAATTAGTAAAAATCAATTTATTATAAACTCAATACATCTAAATTTTAGCTTGACTTAAATAATGACTTTATCAGAACTCCTGCGCCCTACGGCAAAGGGACTAAAATGTTGGCTTTTTAGACTTATAGCCGACCACTGCAACTACAATATTGGGTCTGGTCATCTATCACTCATTGGCAGAGTTACCACACCAATTAAAATATGCCAATTAAGACTCTTTATCTTAATTAACTATGTATATGATGACAACATCCCCACTTCTTATTTCTTTTTGTACTCAATCCAACTTAAGCTTTTCGTACGAAGATAAATCGGAGAATTTTTATAAAAAATAGGGATTTTTCGCTTCATTATTATTTTAAAATTTTTTTTTTAAATAAAAAAATATTTTTGATTATAAATCTGAATTGAGAAAATCAAATTTCTTTTTTATATTTTTTTTCTTCTTATTATTAACTAGGTAATTAAAAGAAACAAACTAGGAAAAGCAATGTAACAATATCATTATATATGACCCAACTATCATTACATTGGTAGCAATGATAGTATGTTGTTATCATTATTTTTATTTTTTTTCCTTTAATCATTTATGTTGTTATCATGATCCAATACATATGAAGTTAATGATTTTTACAATTTATATCATACATCCACTTTGGGCCAAACCTAGCTTTAGCTTTCCGCTTGGCTGTGTGCGTATGGGCCTTAATTTGATTTGGACTCAACTCTATAAATCATGATTACGTTCCTGCTTAATTTGATTTTGATTGTAATTTCAATATTAATTTTATATTTTTAAAATAATTCCACTATTATTAAGCTAAAACTTATAGGTAATTACAATTTTGAATTTTTATGTTTTCAATGTAATATTTAATATTTTAATCAAATATATATTTGAAATGAAGTTTTTATGATTGAGACATTATTTTATTTCCTTTTCATTTTTTGAAGACCAAACAATTTTACATGTGCTTTTTTTTTTCTTTAACAAATAATTAGAGGAAAATAAAAAGAGGATATGAAAGCTATAAACTGTGCAATCTCTCTTTCAGTTCTTTAATATAATGAAAGCTATCATTTTTCTCTTGCCTCCAAGAATGAAAACACAAACACTCACAAAAGCTGCACTCATCATTTCATTAAGAAGGTGGAATGTTACTGCATAAACCCTCTTTTTAAGTAAATTATAATATTTTATTAATCCTTCTCTTTAATATTATCATTCAAATTTTTTAAAAAAATTATCTTCAATTTTTTTTAATTATATATATAAAAAAAAAATTTTAATTATCTACAATTATAATTTTATTGAGATTAACGTTTATTTTACAAAAAAAAAAAAAAAAAATAGTGATGATGGTGGAATCATCATCGACATTAATAATAATGAGAGCAATGAAGGATCATCGCTGTCAGTGATGATGGAAGTGATAGTGGAATGACAATTGTAATTATAAAATTATTATTTTTATTGGTTGGGAATAAAATTATAAAATTATTTTTTTAATTATATTATAATTATTGATAAAATTTTAATTTTAAATATATTGTTATATATTAAAATTAAAATTGAATTTTTTAATTCCACTTCCAATTCTAATTTTAGGTTATTCAAAACCAATCCTTAACATTTTTAAGAGATCTCAAATTTAAATTTGATAATTCATTAAAACTTAACCATTGAGTTTATAAGAAGATAGTAGAAGAGGCTTAGTTCATCAAATAAAAAAATTGTCAGTTTCGTAATAAACGTCAGTGGCATCCTATAATAAAAAAATTGTGAAAATAATTAAATTTCAATATCATTGAAAGTGAAGTATAACTTCAAATTTACAAGGAAAAAGAATTAATAAGTAATAAAATACAGTAAAACTCCTATAAATTAATATTATTGATATTCATAAATTTTATTAATTAAAAAATATATTAATTAATCAATAAATTAATAATTTATTAATTTAAAGAGAATATTTATAATTCAATAAATATATATTTAATCAATTAAAAACTCATTATATTTTATCAATCTTATAATTAATTCAATATAAATTAAATGAATTAAATAAAAATATATGATCAATTGAAATGGATAAAAAAATTATATAATCAATTAAATATAAACTAATTAAAATAAAATAAATAAAAAGTATATGATCAATTAAATATGAATTAAATAAATTAAAAAAAAAGTGATAAATTAAATATAAATTAAATAAAGTAAAAAAAAAAAGTATAATTATTTAGATTTTAAATAACCTTTAAACTCATATTTTAATAAAGTGTAATTCATAATCTATTAAATATATAGTATTAATAAATTATTAATTTATAATATGAATGAAATCATATAATTATGTAATGATTTTTAGAAAAATATTATCTTATTAATTAATCGAAATTATTAATTTAATTCGTTAATTCAAGTTATAATCGTAAAAAATTATTATATAATAAAAATTATTAATTTATTAAATATTTAAAAAATTATTATATAATATAAATTATTAATTTATCAAATATTAATTAAGAGATAGATTATCAAACAAGCTTTGTTAACGAAGAGAAAAATAAATCTCACTTGGACTTAGCTCTAGGGAGACGGACTGTATTTATAGAGGCATCTGTTACAAATGGATATAACACAATCATGAATTCAAAATTCAAGTATTCAAGACTAGAAAATCTAAATCAATCACAATATGAATTTGAGTTGGAGTTTGATACGGTATAATAAGTGTTCGAATGAGAATAAAGTCTAAATTTTAAGTGCAACAAAAGCAAATTAAATTATCCATTTTGATGTAGAAACTGGCTCTATTGTACTTGGCAGAAATAAAATATCGCTGGACTCGAAAATTAATATTTTTTTTATATAAAATAGATTTCATAATTCATCTTAAATTAAAAATAACGGTTTATTTATCTTTAAAATTATTTAGACTTTTTTCGACTTTTGCAATCCAATTAGTTCTTCCTTCACATCAAAGTTATCCATAACTTGCTTAAAATCTATAGAATTTTCAATAATAGACAATCATATTTTATTAGTATACATTAGATGTATTTATGAACCAGATTTAAGTTTAAAAAATTGTCAAAATTTATGAAGATTCAATCCGTTGAACTCATATTTTTTTACTAAATTGAAATCTGTGAAAGGTATATACTATACCTGCAATGTAAGCAGAGAGACCATATGGATGTTTTAAGTTGATTCTTTATGTGTTTTGAGTAGTCAAATTATGTTGGTAAATTGTGCGTAAGTACATGTGTTAGTATTTAATAATAATAAAACCAATAGCCTTTGATAGTTGATACATTGGTGAAATCACTTGTAACAATCATGATCATGCTTGCCTTGCCTATGGAATCTTTTCCTTCCCTTCGGAAACGATTGGGAAACGTTTCTTCTTTCTTGGTCGTCGAGGATAACGACTGAAAGAATTTTCTTGCCGTTTATAAACGACAGGGAATCTTTTTCTTTTCGTTTCACTTGAAAGGCAGATCATTTTCTGCAATACCCTTGTCGTTTACTGAAATTAACAAACGCCCGTTTTCTAATAAATAAGTATAGACTTTGATTTCTATTATAAGCCCCGCCCTTTGAATTATAATCTTGGGTATATTATATAAATATATTGTTTTTAGATTTTTTTTTATTTTATTTTCTACTGTTTATTAATATATGTTTGATATTTGTGTAAGTATATTTTTGATATATATTTGATATATGTCGTATTCTTGAAAAAATATTTTTAGATATGTAATATTTTTAAAAAAATATTTTTAGGTATGTAATATTTTTAAATTTTTTTTATAACAGTGAAAATGAAATATTTTTTATTTTTTATAATATTTTTGAAAAAAAACCTATAGTTTTTTATATGGACCATTTGCTCCAATAGTGTCTTTAAATTCTGAGAACTGATAATGAATTTTAAATTTTTAAATATATAGGATGTCAAAAAAATAAAAAATAAAAAATCATAAAGTCGTAAATAAATTTAAAGCTAATATTTCATTTGACTTTGCTTTCTTTAGCAAATATTAAACCTGTTATTTGAATTATGCTTTGAGATGATGATCTACTTAATAATTATCTTATTTCATGACTACCTGCCAAGGTTATCAGGAGAAAAATGGAAAAAGAAATCTTTACAGTTCCTGCTAGATTTTGATTATTAGACTACTAGTTCAATAGTCTAGTTTAATTTTTTAAATTTCTAATTTAAACTGATTTAATTCTTCTTTTATAATGTTTTTTTGCATTACTACAGGGAAACCAAGATTAAAAAATTGAATTGCAAGGTCGAAAAGCTGAAAATTAAGCTGACAAGAGATGAGTTGAAGGAGATTTTCGATGCTATTTCCCCAAATAAGTTGCTGGACTTGCAACTCTTAAAATGGATCCTACTTGGAACTTGTCTTCATTTGCTTTGATTGTGTTAGTCGTTTTGTTGTTTGATTTCAATCACATAAATGTTGCTTCTATCTACAGCTTGTATAAGTAGTTTCTGTAAGTTAGGAGCAGTTTATATATGTAATCAGTAACAGTTTATTATTATTAGTGATGTAGTACTTGCCTTAATTGGAGTGCAGGATGTCTTCGTAGTTATCTAATTTGAGAATTTTGCGCGGTTGAATAACGAAATGTCGTTTTTAATTGGCAAAAGACCAAACGATGAGTGACTCATCTACTAGTTGTTCGCAAACTACTGGTCACGACTAACGACGGAAGGGTAGAAGTAAATAACTCATCTATTTTCCATTGAAGGCCATTAAACAGGGATGGAGGAATGTCTAGGTGAATTTGGACCCTCAATAAAAAAATTTATTAATTTATAAAAAAAAAATTATTTAATCCATTTAAATTTAATTTTTTATACAATCTCCTGTTATATAAAATTAATTTTCTGAAAAAATTTATATTTATATGAAAAATTTTAATTTTTGAAAAATTCAAAATTAATTTTTTAATTTAATCCTTGCCACTCAAATTTCTAATATCAATAAAGCATGAAATATCGTATTAATTACCATATTATTCTGATTAAATGTAATCGTACATAATGTAACATATAATCGTTGGTCATTAAACCAAGGAGAAATTAAAATTTTATTTAATTAATCTTCGGTGATAATATATTATCTAAAAAGCTAAAGGCCAAAACTATAATTTACAATATATTATCTTGCAACTTGAAGCAGTTTATATCCATGCAAACAATAACAGTTTATTTGCGTTATAAACAATATTTTCAAAATTTGACTGATTAAAAAATTGATAAAAATAAAAGATCAAAAATTTAACTGGAGTTAAAATGATTAAACTAAAAAAAATCGATATATATATATGTGTGTGTGTAATGAAAATAAATATAAAGAAACTTAACCCGCTCGAATAAAAAAATTAATCCGATTCGATTTATTAATCGACTAATTTTTTAATCAATTTTTAAAGGATAGGTAAATAGAGGTTGATTATATCAGTTTTTAATTTGATTCTTAATTTTTTCGATTCGATTAATCGATAGAATCCAATTTTGACATTAGATCTAAATAAATTTTCTAAACAATTAGGTAATTGAGTAACGACAAGTCATCCTAGTCAAAATAATTGACAAATTTGCAAATAACAAAAGCGAAGAGTCAATTGAAAAAGGTTGTGGGAAGAAAATAACCTGTTTAATTTCAATCATTTGTTTTAATGGTAATAAAATAGTTAATATTTTTTTTTTAAATGATATGATGTACGAAAAATAAATAATAAAAAATAACATAATTCGAATTGATAATAAAATAGGATTTATCAAACTTGTCAAAAAAAAAAAAATATTTTTCCAATGTAAAGAAATTAATCCCAAATCAGAAATTGAAAACTTTACTTGATTAATCTAAAAAACTAAAGGCCAAAACTATAATTTTAGAAGCTTTGCATTCATTAGTTTCCTTTTTTCATTATTATGTTATCCTTATAATATCTTTTTTTTTTTTTAAAAGATCAAATTTTATAAAAATTTAATTCAATTATAAAATTATTGACTCACTTCTTAAGTTGATCAAATAGTAAATGAGATAAGTACATTTCTAAAAATATAACTATTCACTAATAATATTAAAAGTTATAGATAAAATAATAATTTATTATTAATAAAAATTTAAATTAGGGATAAAATTAAAAAAAAAAAAAGACAAAAATTAGGTTTTATCTCGAATTCCATTAATGATTTTATTTCAAACCTACCATAAAACTGGATATATCGTATTATCAGATTTTTTTTAAGAAAATTTAAATTTACATGTGACATATGATCACTCGTCATTTTTCGAACAAAACAAAGAAAATTTAAATTTACATGTGACATATGATCACTCGTCATTATTCGAACAAAACAAAGAATTTAAATTTACATGTGACATGTGATCACGCGTCACCCGCTTCGCTTTATCCTCATCTCCCGAACTCTATATGATACATAATAGTGAGAGTTGAAGGTGCAATAGATCGAAGCAGGGCAGTAGAGAATTAAAATGGCAGATCATCAGGAGCAGAGAGTTGTTCCAAGAGTGAAACTGGGTAATCATGGATTTGAGGTAAAACCCATTTCACTTTCTAGCCATTTCATCTTCCGCGATTACAAATTTTGATTCTTTATGTGCCCATTTGCCATTTTTTTGCTGTTGATAAAGAAAATCTTTCTTTATATTTTCAGAAGTTGCAAAATACAAAAATAAGTAATTGATTTTCAAAGTGTTAATTCTATTCCATCAATGGAAATCTAATTACTATTTTTTTATTTCTTGTCTTCTTCAACTGTTGGTTTCGTTGTTCTGTGTATATGGTGTTATTCTTTATGTTTGAATTTAACGGGAATGTCAAATGAATTGAATTCTGTAAAATCTCAGTTTCCAAACAGGGGAATAAAATCGAATATAATTTTTTGTGCCTTTTTGTGGGGAAGAGGGAAAATTTTTGCATGCCAGAGAAGGGAAATGTGTATTATCTTCTCATGCTTTTATGTATTCATTAACTTTTTTCAGGTTTCAAAGTTAGGCTTTGGATGCATGGGGCTTTCTGGTGGGTACAATGCCCCTGTCCCTGAAGAGGTTGGCATTTCAATTATTAAGGAAGCATTTGATAGAGGAATTACATTTTTCGACACAGCTGATGTTTATGGACCTCACACTAATGAAGTCTTGGTTGGGAAGGTAAGTGTTAAAATATATTATTCTGTTTGATTTTTTAGTTCAAATCCTAGGAATCTGGTTGCAAAGTAATAAGGTGCTATAACGAATACTCATTGCAAAAGTGAGAAAGGTGCCGAAAATATTCCATCTTTTCTTAGCCTCATTAAGATAACCTAGAATTATTGCTTAGGTTTGAAATTTCTGGACTAGTTTAATCGTTGGTTAATGATGATGCTTAATCCCTTTTTTTTTTTTCTTCTTTTACACTATCTATCTACAGAGCACAGGCTGCTAGTTTTCTCATGCTAGTGGACTAGTTGCTTGTGTGTATGCACTCAGTTGTTGAATGCCAAAACCAAATTGCATTGGATGCCTTTTTGGTGTCATCTCATTAAATTTCAAGGCATGGTTTAGTTCCAAAAACTCATGGATGAGGTCTGTCTATCAGTGGGCAACGGAAGGTTTTGCCCATTTATTAATGGGTTTATTTGTTTTCTGAACTAAAAGAGGGTGAGTCATGACCAAAAAGAATTATGGACAGAAAGAGCATAGGTTCACATAATCACACCAGGTCATATAATGAAACCAAATGAGAGACAAACCTGCTTGGAAGTACTGCAAACACGAAACACGAAGCCTTTTGCTCCAGCACTAAATTAAAGCAGATCTAATATATTACCATCTGTGTTTTCGTTAATGTACTACGACTATAAGTCTGAACTCTACAATACTTATATATTGCAGGCACTAAAACAATTGCCTAGAGAAAAGATCCAGTTGGCAACAAAGTTTGGTGTCGTCATGCAGAACTTTGATTTTAGAGGTGTTTCAGTTAACGGAAACCCTGAATATGTTCGTGCATGCTGTGAGGCTAGCATAAAGCGTCTTGACGTGGAATATATTGATCTCTATTATCAGCATCGAATTGACACTTCAGTACCAATAGAGGAAACTGTATGGCGCTGTTTTTTCCCCTTATTTTAGAAACACTTCAAATTGATGGCATGCACCCTCTCTTTTTTCGAAGGAAATTGTATAGATCTCGTATCTTGTTATTTCTGATTTAAACTTTGGGATGCAGATGGGAGAGCTCAAGAAATTAGTGGAAGAAGGAAAAATTAAGTACATTGGATTATCTGAGGCAGGTCCTGACACAATAAAAAGGGCACATGCAATTCATCCGATTACTGCAGTGCAAATGGAATGGTCACTTTGGAGTCGTGACATTGAGGAAGAAGTAATCCCACTTTGCAGGTATCTATACCTGTGTGATTTCCAAGTAAAAATTGATTTATATATGTAAAAGAACCTTAACCTCCTATGGAGTTTTCCTGAAACAAGCTAATTGCATAATTTTATTTTTTCATTCATTTCTTTTCTCTTTTGAAAATCTTGTTCTGTCTACTTTTTTACTATGTATGGAGATACTTGACAAAACATGCAGGGAACTTGGAATTGGGGTAGTTTCGTACAGCCCTCTCGGTCGGGGTTTCTTTGGTGGAAAAGCAGTCGTGGAAAGTTTGCCTTCAGAGACTTCACTGGTACTTGTATTTGTTACTTGAACAGTTAATACTCGAATACTCTTACAAAATTATTTTTATGGTAATGCCTGTTTCTCATAACATATTATTTGAGTAACTGATGTTGCATATTTGAATGAATTTGCTTAGTAACTAATGACATACTCTGGGTTATTTTTAGAAAAATCATCCAAGGTTCACAGGAGAAAATATTGAAAAGAACAAGCTTTTTTATGCTCGAATAGAAAATTTGGCTAAAAAATATGGATGCACTCCTGCTCAGCTTGCCCTTGCATGGGTTCTCAATCAAGGGGATAATGTGGTTCCTATCCCTGGTGAGTTGTCAGTTTCTTCTTCGATTTAAATTTACACTCTGCATTATGGTTTGCTAATCTCTCCTCGTTCAATTTCATTAGGGACAACTAAGACTAAAAATCTGGTTGACAACATTGAAGCGCTGAGAATCAAGTTCACAAAAGATGAGTTGAAGGTGATCTCTGATGCAGTCCCCATTGATGAAGTAGCCGGACTTCGATCTTTCAATTTCCGGCATACCTTTAAGTTCTCTAATACACCACTATCTAAAAATGCCTAAGCAATAACCGGATATGCATACAAGTGGGAGCAAGTTGGTGAAGCACAATAGTAAACAAGACAATTTTCTCTTGAAATTGATATAAAATAATAGTTCCATTTTTAATTATCAAATTCAGATGTACTGCGTCTGTGGGAAACATATTGTTATGTTATATGTGAATTCTAAATATGGAATAAAATTTAATAAAAAATTTTATTGTTGGATGCGTCTCCTGCAAATTTTATATTATTAATTTATTGTGAAATTTAAAAGGTCAAATAAATTTGAAATTCATGAAATTAACAGGAAAACCAAAGCATGGATTTTTAGAAGGTAGATGGTGAGAGAGAGGTTTATCATCATATTTTTTCTAATTCTTTTGTTTGGATAATTTAATGACGAATGATCATATGTGACATGCACAATAACACAAAATTAAATTATTCCGAGAAATGAAAAATTACTGTACATATGAAAAATTACTGTACATATGCATGTCACATATGATCATTCATCATTAAATATTCGAACGCAAGAAACTAGTCATTTTTTATATTGTCACATATGATCATCCGTCACTAGCTTCTAATTTATGCTCAACTTCCGGAGCAAAAGCTATCAAGTCACCATATATGACTTGGTGGTCGAGCAAAAGATTGTAGGAGAGCAAAGAAAGATGGCAGATCTGGAGCAGAGAGTTGTGATTCCAAGAGTGAAACTGGGTAGCCATGGATTTGAGGTAAAACCCATATCCACTTTCTTGTCATTTCCATCTTATGCAATTGCAAATTTCTTTATTTTCCCATTTGTTTATTGTTCATCTAGAAAATGTTTCTTTACTCAATGGAGAAAAAAGTAATTGATTTCAAAATGTTTATTGGGAATATGCAAGATATTTATACATGCTAGATAACGGAAAATTAGGTACTTCCTTCTCATTTTTTCTCGTATTCATCCACTTTGAGGTCTTAAAGTTAGATTTTGGATGTATGGGGCTTACTGGCACGTGCAATGCTCCTGTCCCTGAAGGTGTTGGTGTTTCAATCATTAAGGAAAGGAAGCATTTGATAGAGGGATTACATTTTTCGACACAGCTGACGCTTATGGACCTCACACCAATGGAGCCTTGATTAGAAAGGCAAGTGTTAAATGTTGGGAAATCAAGTGTGAGTTGAAATCTACATTGGAAATGGATGAACTTATGAGGGATATATAAGTGAAAAGAACTTATAAATTCATTGCCTTAAGATTTGGGTTGGAGTGTAATGTTAGACTCGTAAGTGTGTTCTCTCTAACTCACAAAGCAAATCTCCCGAGGAATGGGGCTCCCGGCACCAAGATTAAATTGTTATTTATTCTGTTTAATGATTTAGCCCAAGGTAATAAGCGCTATCAATGCATGGTTATCTGCTAAAATTGAGAAATGTGCCATAAAAATTTCTTCTTCACTTAGCCTCATCAAGATAGCCATGAAATGTTGCCTTGTTAGATTTGAATTTTCTTCTTACTCCCCTTCTGTTTTTCTTCTTGTACTATATTCACACATACAAAGGCTGCTAGTTTTCTCATGCTAATGGTTCATGCTTACGCATATTGCAATATTTATATGGCATTTTGTTATCATTTCATTAAATTTCAAGGCATACTTTAGTTTCCTAAAACTCGAGGGTGATGGCTTTCTGTCACTGGGCAAGGAAAGGTTTTACCCATTTATTAATACTTATGGAATAGAGCATTGGTGCAATCTTGGGATAGAAAGTGTAATCACGTGTTGATTTGTCGATTCATAATGGATTTCAATCCAGATGTAAAAGAAACTCAATCTGAAATGAGTAATAGCAAGATTTTTTTTTTGAAATTCTAGTTCTGTCCACATTCTCTCCTGTGTGTATGAGGGTATTTGACTGGCAAAACATGCAGGGAACTTGGAATTGCAGTAGTTCCGTATAGCCCTCTTGGTTGGGGCTTTTTTGGTGGCAGAGCAGTAGCGGAAAGTTTGCCTTCAGATACTGTACTAGTACTTGTTTAGTTTACTTGAACAGTTAATTCTTGTCTATTTAATGCTCCTTAAAATTGAACATTACACAAATTATTTTTGTGCTAGTAGCTATTTGTTGTTGCACATTTGAGTGAATATGCTCGGTAAATGATGACAGACATTGTCTTATTTTTAGAAAAATTATCCAAGGTTCATAGAAGAAAATTTAGAAAAGAATAAGGTGTTTTATTACTCGACTTGAAAATTTGACCAAAAAATATGGCTGCACTCCTGCTCAGCTTGCCCTTGCATGGGTTCTCAATCAAGTGGATGATGTGGTTCCCATCCCTAGGGAATCAGTTTCTTCTTTAGTTTAAACTTACACTGAATTGTGCTTTGCTAATCTCATTCTTGGATTTTCTGTAGGGAAAACAATGATTCAAAATCTGGTTGACAATATAGAAGCATTGAGAATGAAGCTAACAATAATTGTGCTTTGTTAATTATCAAATTCAACCGTACTATTCCTATTTATGTATAAATAGGACATTTATGGAATTTCTTGCTATATTTCTATAGTCCTTTTTCTTATTTATTCGACATATAATATAGATGTTGACCAATCAAAAGATTATTTAAGATTTTCAGTAATAAAAACAACAAAGACTTCTCCTTTATTCCAGTTAGGAAAAGGGTTCACGCCATATCGAGAAATGATACCGCTTGTTGTTCGTCTCTAGTGACGGTATGTTTTTCTCATTATTATCAAAATCGGATCGAATCGACCGATAAAATTAAAAAAATTAAAAATCAAATAAAAAATCGATCCGGTTAGTTTTTTTTATTCGTTTCCAAAAAATAGTTAAAAAATCAGTGAACTAGCTGGTTAAAGAGTGAATCGGTTGAATTAAATTGATTTTTTAACCCGGATGGATTAGTTTTTTTAAAAAAAAATTTTTAATCAAAACGAAATCGTTTTTTCAAGCAAAAACGGTGTCGTTTTTCAGGCAAAGACGAAGTCATTTTAAATTAAAAGAAATTTTGAGAATTTAAGTAATTTTATTTTAATTTTATCCGACGCTAAAATTATTATCATATTGTATGTTATCATATTGCGTGAGTAGATATTTAAATAAGTAAATATCTATAATTTATTATATATATAATTTTTGACTTAATGTGATTGGATTGATACCATAACAAATATAATTTTATATAACTTTTTAATTTAATTATAATTATATTATATTTATTTTCATTATATATATATATATATTGTTTTTCAAATTTAACATATTAATTGTTTTTCAAATTTAACCAATCTAACTTCGATAGAATATCTGACTCTCTACTTCTATAATAAATCCAGTTGTAAAAATATTGGTTTTTCTCCATCCTATGTTATTGTTTCTACTTTCTAGTCTCGAACGACCTCTTTTGTTCCGGCTAAACTAAAAGGTTCCAATTGGATCTAAGGAAAATGACAGCTGTTTGTCCTATGGGAATAATTCTGGCTGTTTCTGAATCCGACTTGTCTTAGGTTCAACATGAAAGAACAAAGCGACAATTTTGTACTTTGGAAATAAAACTTGCTAGCCAGTGGTTCCAAACGACATGTTGCTGCAGATATACTCTGATAAAATTTATTTTTGTGGCATCCCATCGTCAACAAAGCACCAGTGGTCTAGTGGTAGAATAGTACCCTGCCACGGTACAGACCCGGGTTCGATTCCCGGCTGGTGCATCTATTTTTATAATTTTTTTTTACACTTGTTTTTTCAACCACCACTTGACCCGAAAGAAATTGAAGATTTTGGAAACAGAATTCCAGCGACACAATGGCAGAGGAGAAGAACTTCCAAGTTCCAAGGGTGAAACTGGGTACCCAAGGACTTGAGGTAAGACCACATTTCTCTTAAACCCCATCTCTATTTTTAGATAAAGCATGAGTCTTTGCTTGCAAAAATGTCAATTTTGTACTTCTGTTCTTTGATAACAATGCGATTGATTTCGTGGGTCTTGTTGATCTGGTGTAATTGGGAGATTCTAGTGTAGTTGACCAATGCTCCTGGGATTTCTAAGGCATCCTTTGCTTGCAGATGTCAGATACATGTGCAAGATAACTGAGTCTTTAATGGATATTGGTTGACAATAATTTCTCTAACTCTTGTATTAATATCTTTAAACTGATTCTATATGATATAGCATAAATGATCCCATTCATTTTCTCAAATGAGGTTTTCTTGATTGATGCATCTAAGATGTGTTTGATCTAGAAGCACAAAGCCACTGAATTTTGCAACGCATCTTGATTCCTGGTAAATTGGCAGTATATAAAAGATTAAAAAAAGTTAATGTTGGAGGCGAATTTATGGTCTACTAGTTTCTGGTTTACCTCAAAATAATACATCGAGAACTTTATTAGAGCCTTTGAATTAATCTTCTCCTTAAAATTCACAAAGGTGCTTGGGTTTTAAAGTTCTAGATTACAGTCTTCTTCCCAAAAGAATTAGATAAACATTTTATTTTCCTTCATATTTATATATTACACTCTCTTAACTTTGTATCCTTTGCAGGTTTCAAAGCTGGGGTTTGGATGTATGGGCTTAAGTGGAGTGTACAATTCTCCAGTCTCAGATGAAGATGGAATCTCACTATTGAAGGATGCCTTCAATAAGGGAATAACGTTTTTTGATACAGCTGATATATATGGAGCCCATGCTAACGAAATTCTTGTTGGAAAGGTATATGCCTTAATTTTCCTGCAATTTTATCAAGTTAGTGATATGTACTAGCTCTTAAACCCAGAATTCTCTTATGAACTTGTCTTCATAATACTGAATTGAGGAGACGAACTGTCAGATTGTTAACTAAAGAACATTGTATACTTTTCAGGCCTTGAAGCAATTACCAAGAGAAAAAATTCAGTTAGCCACTAAGTTTGGTATTGTTAGATTTGAACTTCCTCGTATGATAGTGAATGGTAGTCCTGAGTATGTACGGTCATGTTGCGAGGGTAGCTTGAAGCGCCTAGGAGTGGAATACATTGATCTGTATTATCAGCACCGAGTGGACACATCTGTGCCTATTGAGGAAACTGTATGTTATTCCCATCCTTTATCTACCAGACATCTGCCTTTTCTTCTGCAATGTTGTACAAATACTTTATATTTACATTTCTTGCACATTTGTTATTCTCATATCTTGAATGTAGATGAGTGAACTTAAAAAACTGGTGGAAGAGGGAAAAATCAAGTACATTGGGCTATCAGAAGCCAGTCCGGACACAATAAGGAGAGCGCATGCTGTTTATCCCATCACAGCCGTACAAATGGAGTGGTCTCTTTGGACTCGAGATATTGAGGATGAGATTATTCCCCTTTGCAGGTTTGAATCCTGTCATGTTCTTACTAAATTGCTATCCTAAGCTAAGTTCTCCCATAATCCGACTTTAAGAAAAACCTCTGGAGAAATTATAATGACAAAACCTTCAAAGAAACTATAATGGCATCTTTATTTATTGTCTTATGGAATCATGTTCATATCCAATGCTTGGAATAATATGCATTGATATTGAGCCTGACTTGCTATGCATTCTAATAATGTTAAGCAGAATTATGAAAGTGCTTTCTTGATGCATTCTTGCAGGGAGCTTTGCATTGGAATTGTTCCATACAGTCCACTTGGGCATGGTTTTTTTGCGGGTAAAGCAATCATGGAAAGTTTGCCTGCAAATAGCTTGTTGGTATGTATATTATCAATGTATCATTCACTATATGCTAAGCCTTTTTAAAATTTCTCCACATTCTTTTTTAGTTAGTTAGGGAAGAAAAGTTTCAGCAGCCACTTAGAATTACAATTCTGTTGAAAGATGTTTCTTTGAAGTTGTTACATTAATGTAATTGGATATATTTTGCGTTGGTAATAACCTTTAGATAATTGGAGTTTTATCAAACATCTTTCCCCCTGTTTGAGAAGGGGAAATCATTCACTTTCACTTCCACTGTTGCTTTCATTAGGGCACACATCCTCGATTTCAAGCAGAGAACTTGGAGAAAAACAAAAGGATCTACAGTCGATTGGAAAACGTTGCTAAGAAGCACCAATATTCTCCTTCTCAGTTAGCATTGGCTTGGCTTCTCGGACAAGGGGAAGATGTTGTGCCTATTCCTGGTTAGTTTCTTTCTTTTTTTCTCTTCCTCAATTTAAAGTATCTTGTATTTTTCTGCAACAGTAGTTTGAAAATAAAATGCAGATAAAACTAGCAACTAAGGTTCTAATATGATTTTAAAGATACAGTTTGATATAAATATCTCCTGAGATTGAGATGAACTTGAACTTATCATCTGTACGTATGTTTCTTTTATGCTTATAATAGATCATCCAATTTAAGTATTGTAAACTTAAACAATAAGGTCAGGTATGGTACCCTCTGCCCCAAAGCTGAAAAGATAATCCTATCATTAAATAATTATACTTGTTTGATAAAGGACTATGTAGCTGCCCTAAAGTATGTTGACTTACCACTAAAGATGGTAGTATGCTACTTTTTTTTCGGGTCCCCCTTTCTCATAACCATTGTTCCAAGCAGCAGGATTCAAACTCGCCTCCTAATGGAAATCCCAAATGTTCATCACTGAGTTATCTCCTTGAGTATTGTAATGATGTGCCAGTTTAATTTGAAGAAACATTAAAATTACATTTCAACAACAATGCATCTTATAAAGACAGTACATTGCGTGTCTCTCAGCAGTTGGCACTACTTAGCAGTTTACCCTCTGCTATAATTTAGTTGCCATGCTATTAATCACATATTGTCATTGCTTGAAAATTACAATAACAAATTCTTAAACTCTGTTTATTAAGACATTAATGCCACATTCTTACTGTTCATTTGCTTTAAATTATTTAAGGGACCACTAAGATAAAAAACCTGGATGAGAACATTGGTTCCTTGAAGATAAAACTTACAGAAGAAGAGCTGAAAGAAATAGCTGCTGCTGTCCCCATAGAAGAGGTAGCAGGAGGAACCTATGAGAGCACTGGTAATTTGTCATGGAAATTTGCTAACACGCCTCCAAAAGGTAGCCGAATTTCAAATTAAAGCTGCACGACAAGTGAAATTGTGTTGGTGAATTCAGCATATAAATGAACCTCTTAGCTGTTGTGGTATTCTGCCTTCCTGATGTTGTATTTGATAAAATAAAGTGTTATGATAAAGACATTAGACATTTCTTTTTGTGATCACAAACACAATTGAAATGATGAGGCTATTATATATGTATATATAGCTTTTGTTTTGCTTTTGCAGAAATAGAATTAAGCTGGTGCCTGTAAAATCCAAGAAACTCTAACATGCCATACTATCTTTATTCCAAATTTTTTTGTGAAATTAATAGTTAACCATTGAGAAGTATTGCTGGTTCTATATTCATTCATAGCTTGATCTTCCCATAGTTTAGCCACCCTTCTTCCATTGTCAGGTATATGCCCCTTTTTCAGTCAAATTAATCACCTTTCTTTAACCATATCAAAGAATAAATCGGGATAACATTTCAAGATCTCTTTCCTTTTTTTTTTTTTAATAGACTATAGGCTTTCTGAGTTTTTAATATTATTTTCCGTTTTTTCTGTTTTCTTGTCTTTTGTGTAGTCGTTTATTTTTAATTTTCTCACGGTTATCCAATGACCAGTCGGTGGTCTCTCCATCCTTTTCTATTTAACTCGGATTACAGCCTCTTTTGTGGGTCGTTTTATATTATTTTTCTCTTGGTCGTTGGTCTAAACGACAGGATGGTGGCCTAGGTCTTTCATCATTTTTTCCTATAACGCGAGCTAGTTGCTCTGTCGTTTTCTTTTTCTTTGAGTTCTTTGTTTTGTATTATTGAAGTGGACCCATTTTGTGTCGTCGTTTTACAGTTTCTCTCTTTCTAAATTCCAAGCTCCTTCGCAGGTATATTAACTGTATATCTATCCACAAAATCGTATTAAATATAAAATAACTGGCGCACCCCAGCATCAAAGCACCAGTGGTCTAGTGGTAGAATAGTACCCTGCCACGGTACAGACCCGGGTTCGATTCGCGGCTGGTGCATCTATTTTTTTAACGTATTGGTGGAAGATTGAAAAATCAAGTACATTATCCTATCAGAAGCCAATCCGGATATAAGGACAGCGCATGACGCATGCTGTTCATCCCATCACGGCTGTACAAATGAAGTGGTCTTTTTGGACTGGTGATATTATTCCCCTTTGCAGGTTTAAATCCTGTCATATTTTTACTAAATTGCTTGGCTTTTGAATCAAGTGCATATCCAATGCTCAGAATAATGTGCATTTCGATTAAGCAAGCCTGGCTTTGCTTCCTATGCGTTCTAATAATGTTTTGCAGAATTATGAAAATGCTTTATTAGAATTCTTCCATATTTTTTTTGCTTGTGAAGTAATCGTGGAAAGTTTGCCTGCAAATAACTTCTTGGTATGTATCAATGTTCTCCTTCTCAGTTAGCATTGGCTTAGGTTCTCCAATAAGGAGAAGATGCTGTGCCTATTCCTGGTCAGTTGTTTTCAGTTTTTATTCTTCGTCAATTTACAGTATCCATATATTTTTTGCGTCAATAGTTGGAAAACAAAATGCAGAGAAAGCTAGCAATTAAGATTCTAACTCAATTTTTAGGATACAGTTTAATATAAAAATCCCCCTTCTCAAAACCCTCATTCCAAGCAGTGGGGTTCAGACTCGCCCCCTATTGGCAATCCCAAATGTTCACCACTGAGCTATCTCCTCGAGTATTGTAATAAGCTGTGATGTGCTAGTTTAATTTGGAGAAACAATAAAATTGCATTTCAACACAACAATGCATCTTATATATGACAGTACATTGTGTGTGTGTCTCAGCAGTTGGCACTGCTTGGCAGCTCATCCTCTGCTATATTGTAGTTGCTATGCTTTTAATCACACATTGTCTTTGCTTGCAAATTACAATAACAAATTATTAATATTAAGACATTAATGCAACATTCTTACTGTTCATTTGCTTGAAATTATACAAGGGACCACTAAGATAAAAATCCTAGATGAGAAAATTGGCTCCTTGAAGGTAAATCTTACAGAAGAAGAGCTGAAAGACATAGCTGCTGCTTACTAAGAGGTAGCAGGAGATAGAACCTGTGAGAGCATGTGTTATTTGTTATGGAAGTTCGCTAACACGCCTCCAAAAGGTAGCCGAATTTCAAACTAAAGCTACAATACAAGTGAGATTATGTAGAACTACTATATAGTTTTGTATACCAGTGAACTTCTTTAGCTGTAGTAATATGCTGCCTTCTTGATGTTGTATTTGATGAAATTAAGTGTTTTGATCAGGACAATAGACATTTGGTTTTGTAATCACAAACTCATTGGAAATAATGAGGCTAAGATATATATGGTTCTGTTTTACTTTTGCAGAAATAGAATTAAGCTAGTGCATGCAGAATCCAAGAAACTAAAAAATATCATGCTATATATCTTTATTCCAAATCTTTTTGAGTAACAAATATATTATGTACAGTTCACCATTGACAAGAATGGCTGGTTCTGTTGGTCTTGTGGTGTGCAGCATAATTGCTAGGCCTAGGCCTTGGTTATGGACTGGGTTGATTGTAGTTTCATATTTAGCAATTTTATATTTGTACAATCATCTTGCCTTGGATAAATAAAAACAAAAAACAAAATATACATAGTGGAAGAGGCGTGTGAAATATTATGTTTAAAATTTTACTTGAAAATTTTTATTTTTTTTCAGAAAGAGACTTGTTTCAATCTGATGAGTATCATTTTTTTCTGGAAAAAAACTATTGTTGCTTCTACCTCTGTGCACTTTGAATCTGACGAGTAACATAAAAACGGTGGTATGGGGGAAAATGTTCTTAAAGAGTCTGTTTAGTATTGAGTTTAAACTTACTGTTCAAGATTGCATTTTGATTTTCTATTTATTTTTAAATTTTTTTTTTATTGATTCTAGTAAATCATATTTTGGAGAAAAGCTAAAAAAAAAAATAGCTTTTTCAAAACCATGATTTACTAAACTCTAAATTCTCCAAACATAATTTGCTAAAAACTGTCTAATCACAATATCAAACAGACACTAAATGATTAAATCAAACATAGGGATAAGAGGCGGCAAAGGGTAACTTGGAACTACTAACTAGCTGCAGCCGCAGTAAGAGGGGAAAACCAAGCTTATATTATTCCAAAAAACAAAATTCAGTTTACTCATGGGGTTGTACTTGCATTTATCAAGAAAAGATCTCCTAAATCCTAGGCAGTTGAAGACTCAAGTTAACAAAAGCGAAAAAGATGTGTCAATACACTCAAATGAACAACAAAAGAAGGAATAAGTTTAGTCAATTTCTCCAGGATCAAACTTGATAATCCAAGTATAATAACATAGTTAACATGCAAGTCAACAAAACATGAGTTTAGATGTCAATAATGCAGGCAAAATCATTGTTTAAAGACATTGATAGAATTCTCTAGAAATTTGGTAGATTCCCAGGACGAGAGATTGAAATAAACAGCCATGAAACTCTCATGCACCAAACACTCGGATATCTGTATAAGAGCTTCAAACTTAGAAAAACACAAATAAGAAGATTAATGGTGCTTCCAAGCAACTTCAACCCTCGCATTCACTATCAATGATCCTCAATCTTCTTCAGGCCCTTCATGTCTGTTGTTTCCACTCTGCAATAAGGAAAAAAAATCAGCAAATTGATGTCGCCGAAAGCATCTAACTTTTATAACGAGAACAGGAAAAATGCAAATTGCACATCTTAAGGTAAAATGCACAATACTATAAATTTGCATTGACTGCTTTCTTTGTATAAGAAGTGAACTCTCAACTAGTCATGTTAAAAAAATATGCGCTATTCTCACTACTATGCTCATTTGAGAATAAAAAACTGAAATACTGTAGAGGTAAAGGATACTTTTATTATTATATTCTGTGTGCCAAAACAAGTAGTAGAATGACTAGTGCACATGCAACAGATGATATACCTACCATAATACTAAATATGAGTGATCATACGATAAAAAAAAAATCTCACTGTGTCTTTCTAACACAATGAAAGAAGTCATATCACAACATTCAACCAATAATAAGCCTTAGAACTGCAAATAGCTCATGGTTGATAAAACATTAGGGAACTGAAAACTTCAAGTAAGAATAAACAATGGGAATCTTCTATCTCAAGTGGTTGGAGCACATGAGATGTAATGTGCATACAAATCTAATTCATAGCCTACCATTCACACAAAATTGGGAGCGGTATGTGCATTCAGCTGATAAGCACAAACAGCATGATTTGACAACATCCTAAATTTACAAGTAACTTTTGGAGACTGACAAGTTTTTAGAATCTAAAGATACTACTTCAAAAATGTGTCAAAAGACAGTACTACCAAAGAATAAAATAATGATTCTGATTGGCTAGATGGAAACCCAGTACATATACAATAATGATATTATACAAGTCAAGAAGACAGTACCAAAAGAAGGGAAGCTAATAAAGTTTTATATCATAAAAGCTTACGTTGTTCCAAACAGAGCAATCTTTTGGACTTTGGTGATGTCAGAACCTGACTGGTTATCCTCAATAAATATTGTCAAACTGATAAAAAATTAAGTACAATCAGCCACTAGAAGTAGAAAATATCATGGAAAGGACAAAATGAAGTTCAACAATACAACTTGAAACATACCTGCGAACATTCTGAAATTTGACATACTTCAAGACTACAGGTTTTCCCTACAAAAAGGTATATGGAACATAAAAGATTCTATTAATATAACTTTCAAAACCATGACATCATCATAATAGTAGCAGCACAAGAAAACATGTACCTTGAGATTATCTAGTGATAAAATTGCAGTGTCACTAGGAGGGAAGTCACTGACATTGCTGCCATTATCACAACGTGAGATATAAAAATAGTAAGTTTATTTTGTTTCACTGTTTGTGAAAACTGTAATTAGTTAAAAGAAGTTGTTGCTAAATAATTACCTAAATCCCATATGCTCCTTGTTTGAGAATAGTTTTACAGTCTTAGGACCTGGAGACACAACCCATCTCATTAGAAAACCTTTATGGAGTACAAGGCAAAAGGAAACTAATTGACTAAACCTAGGAAAGATTCAACTTGATAAAAGATAGTGCCAAAAGAGAACAAAGAACAGGGTTTAGATTAATGGCTACCTTCTTCTTCAGGTCCTTCGATGATAATAGAGTGCAATTTAACAACTTGAGTGAAAGGTATATAAATCAATAACTGCTCATCTGCATCGCTCTCTAGATTCAGACCATCATCTTCTCGATAACCCTAATTTGTGAACAAAGTACAATGAATGAAACAGAATAACCACATTAATATGTTGTTTATAGTTGATAAGCATACAGAGAGGAGACCAAAGAAGGCATTGGAATATTCTACTTTCGACATACACTTTGAGCATAATTCAAGAGAACATTATGCTCAAAAGAAATCTTAGTATACATCATAACCCATCAATTTGCTTTCCAAGACTTCTGAATTCAAAACTTTCATTGAATTGAAATTTAAGAAAATAATAAGGGAGAAAAATTGAACTTGGGAGAGCATGATAAAACAACAATAACAACAAAATAGATTATCCAATGCGTAAAAGGGAAAACTTTCTGGCGGTAAATTTTACCTGTTTGAGAGCATTAGGAAGAGAGTGGCTGCTGTTATGATTAAGGCATTCAACTCCAGACCAATCAACGAAGTCCACTAGATCAACCTAATTCATTAAAATAAAAAAAAAATCAAACCCACAAACAATAAAATCTCAAATTCAACCTCCAAAACCAAGTTCCCAGATTCCAATATTTCCCATTAATTTTCTAAGGAACCAAACAAAGGGTGGAAAAAAGAATACTTACTTGGCTTCTTGGAATTGCATTGGCTGACTCAGCAGACATGATTTATTGCACTGATCAAAGAGGAGCCTAGAGAGAGAAATTGCTGGAGAATGACGAAATACACACAAAAGAGAAGAACTTTATATAAAGAAAAAGGATAGAGACTACTGATAGGACAAGAATAATAATATATTGTGAGACCATCAAGGAATCCCAGAGAAGACGAAATTCGATCAACTAAACGACATCGTTTTATACACGACCCGTTTCGATCCAATTCCTAAATGCTTGAGACCCGATTTGGAGGCCCAGAGTCGCGTGGTGCTTCAAAAGTAATCTTTAAAATTTAGTATATATTATTCTGGCTTGAATGACAATAATTATTATTAATCTATAGTTACCTCCACCAAACAATTTATCTTCCCTTCAAAGTACCTTCTATAAAAAATAGAAATTTATAATATTAATTTCCAATAATTTATGGATAATTTCAATATACCTTTATATTATTTTAATAATATTGGAATAATTTATAATAATTTTTTAATCTCAATTTCAATAATATATAAATTCAAATAATATACATATCAAAACATAAATTAATAATATATATACAGTCTAAAAAATATACTAAAATTCGATTCTTCATTCTCATACTAAAATAAATAAATTCTACCCTACTGATATAACCCTCTCTCAACCAAACAAAAAATTTCAGTAAAGTAAAATTATTTTATATTAATTTATATAATTAAGTGATTATGCATTTTTTAATTACACAAAATATTTTTTTTTTCCTATTCTAACTAATATTAAATTACCCTCTTAAAAAAAATATTATAGGCCTATTCCCTAAATATCTAATCAAAGCTAACAACCTCAAATGTCCCTTGAGAGCAAAACTCAACCAAAAGTCTAAGTTGGTTGATTTAGATAATTGATACTTGGCATATAATGATAATTAATAATTGATGATTGTTGTTAATATGTTTAAAAATAAATATTAATATTTATTTTTTATTTAAATATTATTTTTAAAAGATTAATTTAATTTTTTTATTTTAATAAATAAATATATTTTAAAAAAAAATTAAATTATAAATTTTTTAAATAATAATTGTTTAATATTTTTTTTAAATAAATAATTATTTAACCACTTAAACAAAATCAAATGAATTTAACATATTCGTTAAAAACTAAAAAATAAACACTAACGAAAAACTTTACCGAACACCCACACAAACTTTGAATCATCATTCTCATGTAAGTCCAAAGTCCATACAAACATAAAAAAAAACACCCAACACTAAAAAGAAGCAGCCTTTCATTTCTCATTCGCACTCTTCCATTTCCATTTTCATTCTCAACCTCTTAACATTAATGGCTTCCTTATCTCTCCTCTCTCCTCCCTTCACCTCTCCATGCCTCCACCACAATGCCTCTTCTCACCTTTACATGCGCACCCGTTCCCTTACCCTCCGCTCACCTAGCAAGACTTTCTCAGTCAAAGCCCAATCTGCCCCTGTGCTCACCCAAGACGACCTCAAGAAACTCGCCGCTGACAAAGCCGTCGATTATGTCAAATCCGGCATGGTTCTTGGTCTTGGCACGGGTTCCACCGCCGGTTTCGTTGTTGCTAAGATTGGAGAGCTTTTAAAGTCTGGTCAATTAACCGATATTGTCGGTATACCCACTTCAAAACGCACCGAAGAGCAAGCCCTTTCGCTTGGAATCCCACTCTCAGTCCTCGATGATCATCCCCGTATTAACCTCGCCATAGACGGTGCAGACGAGGTCGACCTAGATCTTAATCTAGTCAAAGGCCGGGGTGGGGCTCTCTTGAGAGAGAAAATGGTGGAAGCAGCTTCGGAAAAGTTCGTGGTAGTCGCAGACGAGACGAAATTGGTAACGGGTCTTGGTGGGAGCAAGCTTGCCATGCCCGTGGAGGTCGTGCAATTTTGTTGGAAGTACAATTTGGTGAGATTGAAAGAATTGTTTAATGAAGAAGGGTGTGAGGCTAAGCTAAGATTGAACGAAGATGGCAAGCCTTATGTGACTGATAACTCTAATTACATTGTGGATTTGTATTTCGAAAACCCGATTAAAGATGGGTATTCGGCTGGGAAGGAGATTTCTGCTCTTGAAGGAGTGGTAGAACATGGGTTGTTTTTGGATATGGCGACTGCTGTGATTATTGCTGGGAAGACTGGAGTGAAGGTCAAGACCAAGTGACATTTTTGAGGAGGTAGTGAGACTGAAATCTCTTATCATCTGCTGCTATGTTTGTTGTTGTTAATTACTCTTTTTTTTTTTTCCTTAATTCTGATTTTGAGCTCTTTTACTAGAAACCTAATACATGGGGCATTGTCTGGGTGGTTAGAAATTTTTTTTATGCTGTGCGTTTTTTGGGCATCATATAAAGAGCAAGACTTTGCTCAATTAGCATATAGATGGAAATGTGAAATAATGGAAAATGAATGAATCTTTTCCTTGATTATATGATTCATATGCAACCAAATTGTTTTGATGTAATCTTTTTGCTCCCATGTGATTCAAGAAATTAATTGCTTGCAATAACATTTTATGCTTGTGTTATTTAGTTGTTTCTTACCTTTCTTTTTGTTATTATATTTATTCCCTTGTACATTTCAAATCGATGATGGTGTTCTTCACCATTTATCCCTTTTTTTCTGCTATCCATATAAAGTGAGAAACTGAGAATTTCAAATACAGTGAATCCGCAATTTAAAATCTTTTCTATCAGTAATTTGGCTTCTTGGAAGTTCAGAGTTCCTTACTGACTATTACTGTGTACGAGTGCCCAATTATTATCTTTAGATTGTTTGAAACTTTTGGTTTATGCTTGCTAATAATCCTGAACTGCCATTGTAAAATTGGTTCAGAGGTTAACTGGAATCTTAATCGTATGAGAACATGATACAATTTTCAGTTAGTTACTCCTTTCTCAGGGATTAAACAATTTCTTGGTTTCTTTGATAATAGCAATTTTTCCTTGGAACAGAGGATGGCCTTCAATGAATTGTTTGCAATATGTCACCATGGCCTTAGATATGAGGAGTGATTAAGGGGCATAAGTGTAAAAGTAATGATATTCATTATTTACAAACTTTGCAGATTATGTAAATGAGTACTTCAGATGGATGAGGGAAATATTATGGGAGACAAATTAAGAAATTTCTAAGCACTCTTAGTGGCAGAATTGGGAACCCTTGTTGAGATGGTTGAGTTTCTGGTATGCATTTTGAGAAGCAGGCATCATCTCATCCGAATTTCAAGCAAATGTCTGAGTCACTGTGGCATAGATCCTAGATTAGGTGGTAGAAACAAAAGTATAATCTTATTATTCCCTTTTTTTTAATGCTTTAACTGTACTTGTAACATTAACATTAGGCTTTTAGGTTTAAGGAGATTTGTTAATCATCATAGGCCAAATTGTTGGAAGATATTATCGTAACAATTAGAATTGATTGTTTAGTATTTTTTTTTTTTTTTTTTTAATTGACATAGTATGTACTCTTTCCGGCAAGGGGCATCTTGTTCGAGTCCACCAATGTTTTTTTTTTTATTTAAAAAAAAAAATTAACCCCTAAAATTTATCATAATTAACGAATTGATCCTTATTTTTTTGAAAAATCAACTGAGGTCAATTTGTACTGTTAAATTCATAAATTTTATATTTCAACAGTTACTTATCTATTTTTCATAATTCCTTAGAAAAACAAACAAGAAAAAAATAGAAATCAATTTTTTTTTATAAAAAAAAGAAGGGAAAAGCATAGCCGTAAAAAAATTTCGATTATTATGAACAAATTAAAAAAAAAAAAATTGCAATTCTTTGTACAAGAATTGGAAAAAGAAAATCAGACGCAGAAAAAAATGCCCAAATCAAAGGCAGCCCTGCGATGGAGACTGAAACGCGGATCTGACAATTTGGGATTAGCGACCTACCGTCCTCTGTCTTTTGTTTCTAGACCTCCTGAACATCATTCATTTTCTTGCCTTGTATTGATCATCTTGAAGGCGTGGTTTTTTGTATTTGGCTGCTGCTTTTTCACAATAATATATGAATGATTTTATCATTTACCAAATATATTAAAAAATATATGAAAGCCATATATGGCAGAGTGTTTAATTTTTAAATTGCTTTCATCCATTTTCTTGTTTAATTGGTACAAATTGGCAACTTGGTGAGGCAATTGAGATTGGCAAGAGTCTCAATAAGCTCTTGATCGGTCCTTGGTGATGGCGGTGGTACTAGAAGAAAGTTGAATTAAATCAATTCCAAATTTACTTTTTATTTTAACATGAACAAGTAAGAATAACTACATATTCTATAGACTGAATATTTTTATTCTATAAAAATAAATGACATGAACTGAATTTCTACACAAGAATAGTAATGATGCAACAAGTGAATTTATTTCTATGGTGAAAATAAAAGCTGGTGAGCCATATAATCCTGCAAGCTGCCTAATTTATAATACAATAATCAATCTCTACTTGCGCAGAACCACAAGCATAGACATGAATAAGATGATCATCCACTGCAACTTCCCAGGCAAGATTGAACTCCCTGTAGGATACCAAACACAAATCATAAGGTTTCAGTTCCTAGAACTTTCAACATCATTTAACTAAAATTTTTCCTGAAATAGGTGAAGTCAGCAACTTTGAATTTGGTGGCTAAAAGTTCAAGAATTAATTTACAATGTCTTAGTCAATTTTGTAGAGAAGATTGTACTCAATTTAATTGGTGGGTTTAATTGACAAAAGGGTAGGATCAAATTCATTCACCCAAAAGTAATTAATGCTTAAAGAAAAATAAAGATTGTATATTAAAAAAGTCAATTGAGTAGATCAAAACTACAACCTTTGAATAAAACAAATTCAAATATAATAATGAGTAACTTGAAATTATGTAATAGTAAATAAATATGGTATGTTATATGATCATTCTTTTATATCATCATTATCATGTTCACCTGATAAATTATATATGCATAAAATTATCTCACCATGATTTCCAGAATTGCTCGTAGTATCATTTGTTGATTGAGATTTTGAAACTTCAATTCCAAGTCTTGAACAATCAGATCCAAGCGTACCTTAACAATCAGAGATATAACTTGATATAAGTTTTTAAAGATTGTCTACACAATTAAATTCCTATCAATGTCGATCATTTTTCCCTGCTGAAAGAAAAATACTAATTAGGATTAACTCAGTTGATACAGTTCTTACATTCACTGTAACATGGGAAGAAAGAAGTGTTGAGAATGTTAGAGTAACCGGGCTTGCAAGTACACAAGTGAGTGTATGTTGAATTCCTTGTGCAATTACCTTCTCCACAATAGATCCAATAGCAAGCTATACATTTATAAAATCAGCTTGATTAAGATTAATTAAGAGAAACAGAGGTTTAATTAACTAGGAGTATTGTTAATTAAATGGTAATTACGATCAAAGAAAGATGTGTTCAAGGGAACAGGCTTTTCTGGAACAGGAGGTGGGGCTGGTTGGCAACCATAATCGAGAGTACCTACAAATTAATTAAAGAACAAGAGAAAGGATTAAAAATACATGTTTTTCTTATAGAGAAGAAAATGAAGAAATTAAGGATCAGAAAAAAGACAAGATTATTTTTATTATTACAGTTTGGAATGACACAAGGAAGGAACTGAAGATTGTTATTGATATCATCATCTTTTGTTCTTGTCCAACCAGCCTCACATTCGCAGATATACCCTAATGGGTATGTAATATTTGCTATGCATTTTCCTTTGCCGCATTCTACGTGATCACATATAGCATCTGCAATTTTTCACCAAAATCCACCATTAATCAAACATGTCTGTGACTGTCAGTATACATTTGCGTGTTTTTATAATTTTTGCATAAAAATATCTTAAAGAGTCAAAGAAACAGTGTCTGAATTTCAATTTCTGAATTCCTGTATTAGTAGGTAAATATTCGATTACTGAACTACTAATCTAACTGATAAAAAAGGAAGAGAGATATTACCATAAAGAGGAGTAAGTGGATCATCACCCAAAGCAATCACAGGCAGCAACACAAGAAACAAAGCTAGAAAAGGAAGTGTTTTAAAGAAAGCCATCTCTTTTCTAAAGGAGAGAGAGAAAGAGAAGGAAATTTGCAGAGCAGAGTCAAGAATTGTTGCTTTTGAAGTTGGTAATTATGCAGATGGTATTTATAAAGATTATAATTACTCACCAACCTCAAAAAGACTAAATAATTGAAAAAAATTTAGGGGTTAATTGAAATATTAATTCTTTGCACCAATGGTCATATAACAAGAAACCTTGTAATTTCCTTGTAGAAGCTTCGATTGATGCTACTGCAAATTATATAATTTCTACAAATCTTTTCCTCAGCACAGTTATTTCTTTCTGCAAATTTTTAATTGATGTTTTTAGTTTGATTAAATCAATCATTTTTTTATTATTTTAAGAATGAACAAATCAAAGAGTTGATTTTTATTATTTGGGTTAAACTTTTATATATAAAAAAAATAAGTCCCATTCACAGTTTAATTATAAAAAAATAAAAATGTTCCCTTTGGTAAGAAATATTAACATTTAGTATTTTTGAGTTATTAACTGTTAAAATTTGAAATGTTATTTCATTCGCTATATTTAACAAATATTTTATATTAATTATTGAAAATTCAAACATTAAACATTAATCATTCAAATAAACATTTAAAATAATACGTAATGAATAGTTTTAAAATTTTATTATAATAAAATTAATAGGTCTTTCTACTTCCTTCTTAACTACACGAAATCTATATTTGAATTCAAAATCTGCAAGAATTCTTTTAATTTAGCAGTGGCTAATTATTTGTTATCTATGGTTTGGCTTTCAAGCACAGGTACTGACTCATATGATAAGTAAATTCTGGTGGATCTGAATCATTTCAATAAAAAAAATTATTAATTTATAGAAAAAAATTTATTTGACGCATTTAATTTAAATTTTTTATACAAAATTAACTTATTGGCCTAAAATTTATTTCTTAACTTTATCCCTGTCCAAGTATCAAAATAGAAAGCCCAGTTAATTCTTAAGAAAATTATTTTAAATATTTTGATGCTCTCTAATTTCAAATTTCATTAGAATTATGATGCATAAGCTAATGTTAATGAGTTTTCAAAAGGAAAAGGTGAGGGAAGAAAATTGAAATCAAAGTGTCCACGAAATTTTGCCAAATCAACAATTAAACATTAAAAGAAAAGAGTATAAAAATCAAAGAAAAGATTTATAGATATGAATTGAAGATTTTTTTTAAAAAAAAAAATAGTATAATAATAATAAAGATTTAAAAAGAAGTTTTGAGTATAAATGAATTCATTACAGATGGATGAAAACTATCCATTCTATATAATATTTTAATGCAGGAAAAACATCTAGAAGAGGCAACAAAATGATAAAATCAGTTTAGCTTACAAAGTCAAATTTCACAAAAAATGGGCATCGTAGATTAGTTATTAACACACTAAAAAATTATGATGGAAACTTGAGAAAATTAAAAACAAAAGTGATTTTTCCAGTGATTGAATTTTTCAAAAAGAGGCACCAAATATTTAAAAGATTGGTTGCAAACATTAGTAACCTAAAGTAAACTGTAGCCTGGTTTTGCCACCAAGTTGATGCATATTATTATTATTATTAATTTTATCATAAACTTCTCATATATATGTTTGGACAAATGAGTTAAGAAAATATTGTCAAAGTTCCTGTACTATAATATTGCCTAATGCCATATTTCTCAAGGTTAGAGATTTTGTATCAATTGAATAAGTGAAATTTGACTATAGTATTAGAAATGACAAATGAGTATTGAGTGTTTGAACATGTAAATACAAAGCATAATTTCTTTAAATTTTCTTTTTATTGACAAGGTCAAGGCATATATATATTCTACTTTAGTCCCTATTTCAAACATTGTTTTTTTTTTCCTCGTGATTCAATATATTATTATATAGGTGTTCTTGTGATCTTCATTCGTGAATAAGATCAACATTTTACCTTTACAAACTTAACCTAATGATTTTATATTTTTTATTTGATAATAAATTTTAAATTCAAATCCCCTTTTAATAGTTAGAAAAAAAGAAACCAAACATCATCCACAACACAACACAACCAAGAAAACATTGAAGTACATCATCCACGGCTTATTCTACCCATGAACCTATGCATAGCTCTGCTCAATTTGCTACCTAATCATAAGTTAAAATGTATCATATTAACCTATTGTTTTCTCAAACCTTAATTTTTTAAATATTGCATTATATGTTTCTCCTACTTTCCCTTTGGATGGTTTGTTCAATTTTTAAAATGACCACTAAAGAGTATAAACACTAAAATCATTTCTAGGACGATCTCCATTTAAGTACTAGTCAAAGTCAAATTTATAAAAATTAAAATGCCCTAAAAAAGGCTGTATATTTGGCATCTTGGCTTTTGACCAATTGGTATTACAATATAACGCAATAGTAACTCTAATTGATCTCGTCATGAACTCTTTTTTCAGTTAGCTTCTTAAACTTCCCTGCCTTTGCATCATCACACTAGTTAATGAAGGGGGAGAGGGAAGAGAAGGGATTTGTGCATATCCAGCCACCTACGGACATTTCATACCATTTTAACCCATCATAAGGGTTTGCAGGAGATTGAAAAAGAAAAAGAGATGAAGTAACTTCGCGAAATTTAATCTCATTCAGCAATGAAATTTACATTGTAACCATAACGAGTAAGATAATCTCCAATTTAAGTATTTAGTCGTTCAGTTACAAGGCAAAAATATGACGACTTGCGAGTTTTAAAACAGCAAGCTACTTAAATAATTCAATCGCCAAGAATTATTTTTGAAGGAAGAATCATCAATACCCAGTCTTCGATTTTGAACTCTACAAGAATCAACTAAAATAGAGATTCTCAGCAAGGCTATAAACATCAGTGCCAACCATCAAAGGCGCCTTTTTCTTCAAGAGGATCTCCAACTTCCCTTCATGAAGTCCCCTTTTCTCAGATACTTGGAAGTACATCACGCTTCTAGAGCTACCCCTCATCATCATCACAATCCAAGATTGAGACGATGCTTCATTAAATGAAAATATTAAAATGCACTCGTCCATTTACTCTAACCTCCACTCCTGTTTGAACAATGCACATAAATGCAAAGCAAGACTAAAAAATTCACATATGCCTGTGCTTACACAAACATTAAGTGATAAGAAGAAGTTTCGAACCAAAGCAACTCCTTAATTACTTTATTCAACTCTGTTCATCCTCTCATTCTTATGTTCCTCGAATAGGGATGGCAATGGGGCGGGACGGAGCGGGGGAACCATCCCCATCCCCACCCCCACCCCCGCCTTAGCGGGGAATCCCCACCTCCGTCCCCATTTCACATACGGAAATAATTTAGTCCCCATCCTCATCCCCATAGAATCTCCATTTTCCGTGGAGATTCCCATTCACCGCTTAAATTTTGTATTATTAAATTTATTTATATTTATAACATTCATAAATAATAGCTAAAAATATAAAAAAAATTATTTAGAAAATATTAATAAATTCAAACACACAAAACATCAACCAAACATAATTAAAATATAAATATTTTAATACATCAAAAATATTCAGTAATATTTTTTAATAAAA